>PVJC01020713.1:0-28879 GCA_004026665.1 Murina feae
CGGAAACAGTCAATTTCAATATTATGCTTTCATTAGCTTAGATATTTTTAGTGATTTCAGAAAAGAAGGTAGAGGGATAGAGAGAGAGAGGAACATCAATGATGAGAGAGAATGATAGATTGGCTGCCTCCTGCACACCCCCAACCCAGGTCAAGCCCCAAAGCTGGGCATGCGCCCTTGACCAGAATCGAATCTGGGACCCTATCGTCGACAGACTGACACTCTATCTATTGAGCCAAACCAGGTAGGTGAGAAGTGAACATCTTGAGAGAATTGGTAAGGAAAATAGGAATAGATTTCTACAGAGACTATTTCAGGCTATCAGAAGGCGAACAAATACATGGAATCTTTTCTATTTTCTCATTAAAAAGGTGGGCAAGAACATACTTGAAGTATTAGGATCAGAGAATAAAAAAACCCAGAGTTTAATTTGAGCAAATCTCTATCTTTGGATTATACCTAGTTTATTAGAAATGGTCTCCCAACTGATTTACTGACCCATAGCTACATGTGAAAATGTGGAAATCACCCAGCCTAATTTTTAAAGCTGGGAAGCAAGTCGAGCACTCATTTTCAAAATGTCATGCTTGAGCTAGATTTTCCCCTGAGTTTTGTTGAATTTCTTTCTGTGTATATTTCCCCTTCAGGTGTCAGAACTTTATTGGCCTGAGAGAGATGTTTAAAGTGGAAAGTGTTGTGGTGATACCTCATCATTAATATCAGTTTCCATGTAAAATACAGTCTATTTCTGATTGTGAAAGTAGTCAATTCTAAAGAAAATTATTTCCACACTTATCCTGAAAGTGTGCATACTTTCAATAAGTATTTACTGTTTTTTTATGTTAAAAAGTGTTTATATGTCTGCAGTATGAAAAGACCATATGATAGCTGCAGCTATCTGTACTGGTCTGTTCATAATAATTATAAAATGAATCTCACTGAGGTGACAGCCACACTATTTAGCTTTAAGTTACTTATGTAGCATTAATGTTTTGCATAATTTCTTTAGGAGATTCTGGCAAAGTGATTGGAGTTCCCAAGATACAGTTTGTGAGCAGAACTGGCCTATTGAGTAGAAGGTGGCCCAAAGATGAAGGTATTTGAGCATTGCAATGATTCCATTATTAGAAACTCCTGCCTTTAGATTCTAAAAACATGTCAGCAGCCCTAACTGGTTTGACTCAGTGGATAGAGTGCCAGCCTGCGGACTGAAAGGTCCTAGGTTTGATTCTGGCTAAGGGCATGTACCTTGGTTGTGGGCACATCCCCAGGAGGGTGTGTGTAGGAGCCAGCTGATCGATGTATCTCTCTCATTGACGTTTCTGACTCTCTATCCCTCTCTCTTCTTCTCTGTGAAAAATCAATAAAATATATTTTAAAAAATAAAAATAAAAACATGTCAGCATTGATGATATTCTTTTTATGATGCCACCATATCTGTAAAAGGACTTGAGTGAGATGGTAAAGATCCAGGAGCTGCAGGTGGGATGGTGTTTTACACTTTTGATCCTTTTATCTGCCTATCAGTGATGACTGCATGGCAGAAAAGACTTTTTTCAAGGTAATTCTGAACGTGAAAATTGTTCTCTTCCTGTTGAAGTCATTGTGTATATATAATTGCTCATCCTGCTACTATGAATGGCAAAAAAAGAATCCATTTCCTGATATTTCTCAGGTGTAATGAAAATTTGAACTGTACATATTAGCAGAGAAAATCATTCATTGTGCATTTATGCACAAAGGGGGAAATAATGAATACCTTATAGTTTTAGAAACAATGTTGACTAAAACTCAAAATACTTAATGTAAGCAATTATGAATAGAGACTTTTCAGATGCTAGTTAATGAGGATTATGGGGAAACCAGTAAATGACCAGGAAATGAAAATATTAACAAGAGGTAACAATAAATTGATCAAAACCAGGGTAAAGATATTTCTGTATAGAAACACTTCCTTTAATCTTATTAAGTATATTAAAGGGATAATATTTTTTTATCTGTATCTGGGGATGTATATATGTATGTGTATCTATCACCTATCTGTATATCTATGTATCCATCTATCATGAATCTGAGGTATATTTTTTGTTCTCACTTAAAGTGTACAAGTTAAAGAGTTTTGACTAATGTATATCCTTGTGACATCATCACTTCAATGAAACTGCACAATATAGTCATCACTCTCAACATGTCCAACTATGGTACCATGAAAATGATAATTTTTTTGTCACTTAATTAATGTCACTTGATCTATTATCTATCTATCTATCTATCTATCTATCTATCTATCTATCTATCTATATCATCATCTATCATCATCATCTCTCTCTATGATCAATTTATCTATATAGTAGATGGAATCATATGCCCTATTCTCCTTGGGTATGGCTTCTTTCACTCTGCACAGTTTGAGATTCACTTATTTTGCTACATGTACCAGTAATTTCTGGCTGTTGTCTAGCAATCATTGCATGAACATATCTTATATATTATGCATCTACTCACCTATTGTTGAACATTTGGGTTGTTTACCAGTTTTTGGATATTGCAAATAAAACAGCTATGATAATTTATGCACAAGTCTTTGTGTGGACATATGACAAACAACCTAATAACAATGATCTAAAGGTTTGAGCAGATACTTCATAGAAGAAGATATATTAATAGCAACAAAACAAGATGCTCAAAATAAGTTATCAATTAAAAAACTTAATCAGGTAGCAATATGTACAAATTAGAGTGGCTAAAATTTTAAATGACTGAACATATTCAAGTTCTGGCAAAAGGTAATGGTGCTGGAGCACTCATAAGCTGCTGATGAGAATGTAAAATTGTTCATTCACTTGGAAAATTGTATGAAAGTTTATAAAATAATTGAAAATACATCTATCATATAATTCAGTGAATCTCACCTAGGTATATACTCAAGAGAAATAGAATCTTATTTTAAAAGCAAAAGCAGAAATCTGAGCTTTGTTATTCTGACTGTGTGACTTTGGGCAGGTTGTCTAAACAACCTGAAATTTTAATTTTCTCACTACTAAAAATTAGAAATAAATAAGATATTTATAAAGAGTTCTACATAGCACCTAGAATATACCAATACTCAAAAACACTAGTGTGCATGTAGAGAATCCTCCATATGTCAATTGGTTATTTAGCTCTAAAACATTCAACCTGCAGTGTGCATTCGTTCTCTCTAAATGATTTTATCCACTTGTCTGAAGTTTAAATCTCTAAAAGAATTACTGAGCAGGAAAATCTGAGCCTGGTGAATCTAACCATGGGAAATGGTAAAGATTTTATTGGATCAGGTAAGTTGTTTATTGTGTAGAATGTTGCCCTGCTACTCTCTTACAAAAACAAGACACAGAGCAGGAGAGCACTTGAGATGTTGCTCCCTGGCATAAGTCATCACCTTGGCTCAAATAAGCTCTTACATCAGGGAGACAGCAAGGCCACCAGCAAACAAGTGCAGAGGCACCTGTTTCATAATTCTTCCTGATGAACTCTCTGGTGACCTCTGTTAGGTACAAATGTAAAGACAATGAGAATACATTCTCTACTTTACTTACACTCTCCATATTTCAAAATTCACACAACTGTTCAAATTTGCTAAATATATCACTAACTAGGGGCCCAGTGCACAAATTCGTACATCCTGAAAGGAACTGTGGGTTGCAAGGCTGTGATGGGCATAGGGGCGGGTCTTGGCCCATCCTACATGCCCCAGCCTGGTCCCTCCTGCCGCAACCCTACAGTCTCATCTGCCGGCAGCCCCACTCCCACCGCTGCCGCTCCCACACGCTGATGATGCCGGCCCCACTTGCTCCCACTGATTGTGCGAAGTGATTGAGGCCAATGTCAGCAGCAGGTGTGAGCTGTGGCTGCTGCCCTGATTGCCCCTCAGGGGCAGGGATAGGTGGAAAAACCCTCAGGGGTGATCAGGGCCAGCAGCTGCCACTCACACCTGCTGATGTCACTGAATGATCAGGACTGGCATCAGGCACCGGCAGCAGGTGCAAGAAGCAGCTCTAGTGTTGGCTGTGGGTGTGAGCGGGGCTGGGGTCAGCAGCAGATGTGAGCTCCAGGCAGGACTGTGGCACATGGAAGCAAAGAATTTTTAGTAACCACCAGAGGCTCGTCCTGATGACAGCAACCAGCGCTCCATCTTGGTCTGGCACCCTCGCTCACTTTTTCCACCATCCCACTGTGGCCAATGCCCACCATGTTCTGCACATGCCCCCTAGTGGTCAGCACATGTCATAGAGACCAGTTGTTCAACTGTTTGATCTACTTACATATTAGCCTTTTTATTATATAAGATTATTTAATCAATGAACATTTATTGAGTAACAAGGAAGTACTTGTAAGACCAAGCAGTAGGAGCAGATGTTAGTTGCAGGACTTCACTGAAACCTCAAGGAAATGGGTCAGGGGTATGCAAAACATTATTAACTATGAGCAGAGTGTTATAGAAGTTGGGAGTTCAAAGTAATTCTCACTGGGGAAGATATAAATGATAAGGGGTGTACAAAGACACAGCTAGGCATCTCAGATGTGTTTGATAGTCGTTTTATGAGCAAGGATAAGCGGTAGTAATGCTTTTAAGTCAAATTAAAACAGAGCAGTCTGGCTGAAGTGGAAACTTTACACAATTGGGGAGGTTTCAAGAAGTGTGACAAGGTAAGCAGTGGCCAGAGTGTTAAGGGGATAGCATTTATACTTCAGTTATAAGGAGCTGTTGAACATTTTACTTGTGGCTTCAGTACAATAAAAAAATGTGTTTAAGAAAGAATAAATCTATAGGCAGGTTAAGATAGTTTGAGCATCTGTGCATCTGCAGGTAGCACAGACACCAAGAGAATACTGAGACGGATTTGTGATAATCTAGGGTCAATACTAATCTTTAACTCAATACTCTTCACTCTATTCCTCTTCTGTGGCCTTTCGTACTCCTAGCTTTGCAATAATCCTTACTCCCTTGATTTTGCAATGTACTTGGCTTATTTGGTGCAAAAGCTGAATTATCAGGAATGTGAGTTAAGACTTGTTCACCTTAGAAAAACAAAATTAAGGACATGTAGTACTTTTTACAAGTGACTACATGTATGCATATAGAGAATTATCAACAGCTGTCATTTTAGAAGGAAGATGTTTCTCTTTGTTCTGTGTCCCCCTGAGGAGAAGTTGAAGGTCATCTAATTAAAAGTGCTGATAAAATATGTCCTGGCTGGTGTGGCTCAGTTGGTTGAGCCACATGCATCAAAAGGTTGCTGGTTCAATTCCCTGTCAGGATACATGCCCAGGTTGCATTGATGTTTCTCTCTCTCCTCTCTCTTTCCTTCCCTCCTTTCCAACTTTCCTCCCTCCCTTCCTCATTCTCTAAAATCAATAAAAATATCTAAAAAGTGCTAATATAATATTTGTGTTAACTAATTAAATCTGTCATATCAAGCATCGTCTATTTTGCTTGACACTGTGATTCCTCTGTTTTTGCTGAGTAAAATATAGCAAATAAATAAATAAATAGATGAATAAATAAATAAATAAACCCTTAACTAAATTTGCCTAAATGCTGCCATATAACACTTTTTGTGTTTTACTGCATGTCGTAATTTAAAGTAAAGCATTTAAGGAACTATCTAATATTTGCAGTTATTTTATATTTATTAATAAGCCAAGAAGGAGAATAATTAAAAGGTAACGTTTTCATTCTGGGTTTGTTTTACTAACTGGATTGTTTTTGACAACCACCGGTTTCTCAAGTACTCTATACACTTGTAAACATTAAAGAGAACAGTGATGAAGAGGAACTTTTCTTTTAAATACTGTTACAGAGATTAAACGGGTCCAAATTTAAGGTTTTGATATCATAACTTACTCGTGAGCAATTTAGAATTTCCAAATAATTACCTCAGAATAAACTCTTGGAAATGCTGGCCTGAGAGGGTCATACATAACAACCATATAAATGGTAATCACATTCTGATATTTCTAAAATGTATTTACAGATCCTTATTCAGCTCTATATTGGTGTTAACCCTCTCCTTTACCAAGTTGTCTCAAAGAAAGTTTTATAACCACCATTATCAAAACAGAGTCCTAGAAATTAAACTCGTAAACTATGTGACCCCACCCCTTTGAGGTCCCTAAACTTTTACCAATAAATTTGTGGTGGTCTTCTCCAATGGAATGGTTTTCCCACATAATGTTTGCCAGCTTTCTTCTTTTTCAAGGAAGTCAACTGCAAATAAAATAAACTGAAACTGAAAACAAAATCCTCAGAGAGGATGAACACATAGGCAATGTCTCTACTAGCATAATCTCTTAATTTTTATTCTTCCTTTCTTTCCACTGGGTGGATTCAGCAGCACACTGAAGACAGCCATGCGCAGGATAAGAAGGGACTTCCTTGCACCTGCTTCCTAACTCTGGGCTACAATTGACATAATCCTTCTTATGTCTGATGACTGTTATCATATTCACTTTTTCCAAGAGTAGCTGTTGTCATTTAGCAAGCAAATAAAGCCAGAATTTAAGCAAGAGTTTAAAGAATTCCAGATATAAAATATAGATTTCTGGCCCAACACTTCCCCATCTCTAATAACCCTAATACTGAGCTATAGCTGCACAAGACTATACTTGAATCAACATATTGGTAAATTATTTTTTTTTCATTAGCATGTATTTTCTCATCTAAACCCACCTCTCATGCCCATGGTAATCACATTGCCTCCCACTTAAACTAGTAGAATTAGCTGATAATTAATAAGTTTGGTTTCCAGGCAGTATGAACCAGATCTAAAATTGTGCAAGGTTTGTTTGTTTTTTCCTTCTTCTCAATTTAATGTAACTTTACAGCACTTAGAGGAAAGGGAAAAGTATCGTGCCTCCAACAGGTTTCAGGCATTACATGTGCCTGAAAACACAAATGAGGTTTATGTTGCAAACATCTTACTTTACCATACTAATGTATAGTCTAAAATGCCATATGTTGAAATATAAGCTAGTTAATGACAAATCAGTTATTTAAAATATAAAACTTAAGTCACAATTATCATTATGGGAAATTATTACACAACTAGAGGCCTGGTGCACAAAAATTTGTGCACTCAGGTGGGGGGGCGTCCGTCAGCTGGGCCTGTGCCCTCTCACAGTCTGAAAACCCTCGGGGGATGTCCACCTGCTGGCTTAGGCCCACTCATTGGGCGATTGGGCCTAAGTTGGCAGTCAAACATCCCTCTGGAAGCCCTGGAGCCTGGAGGGATGTCCACTTGCTAGCAGGGAGCAGGCCTAAGCTGTAGTCGGATATCTTTAGAGTTGCCGAGAAGGTGGGAGAGGCTCCCACCACCACCACTGTACAGGCAGCCTTCAGCCTGACTTGTGGCTGAGCAGAGCTCCTGCTGTGGGAGTGCACTGACCCCAAGGGACAGCTCCTGCATTGAGCATCAGCCCCCTGGTGGTCAGTGTGTGTCATAGTGACCAGTCATTCCCAGTCATTCTGCTGTTAGGGTCAATTTGCATATTATCTTTTTATTATATAGTATAGAGGCCTGGTGCATGGGTGGGGGCTGGCTGGTTTGCCCTGAAGAGTGTCCCAGATCAGGGTGGGGGTCCCTACTGGGTTGCCTGGCTAGCCTGGGTGAGGAGCTGAGGGCCATTTTCTGACTGGCCACACTGCCTTCAGGGAGGGGGTCCTGCTGGGGTGCCTGGCCAGTCTGGCTGAGGGGTTGAGGGACAATTTCAGGCTGACCAAGCCCCTCAGCAGGGACCCCCACCCCATGAGGGTGGGGCCATCCTGGGTAAGGGGCTGATGACAGTTTACAGGCTGGCCACAACCCTCAACCACCCAAGCTCCCAGCAAGGCTGGCTGGAAGCAGTTATCTAGGGTTTATTTATCTTCTATAATTGAAACTTTGTTGCCTTGAACAGAGGCCACAGCGGGCCTAGGGAGGCAGCTTCCTCCATTGCCAGGGCAACGAAGCCTCCTGTTTGCTCTAGCTCTGTGGCTGCCAGCCGCCATCTTGATTGGATTACTTTGCATATAGTCACTCTGATTGGCTGGTGGGCATGGCTTGGGATGTAGCAGAGTGACATAATTAGCATATTACTCTTTTATTAGATTACTAGAGGCATGGTGCACAAAAATTTGTGCACTTGGGGTTGTCCCTCAGCACGACCTATACCCTCTACCAATCTGGGCCCCCTTGGGAGATGTCCACTTGCTTGCTTAGGCCCACTCCCAGGTAATCGGGCCTAAGATGGCAGCCAGACACACCTTTGGCAGTCTGGGGGCCCTTGGGTAATGTCTACTTGCCAGAAGGGAGCAGGCCAAAGCTGTAGTTGGATATCCTTAGCTCTGCTGAGAAGGCGGGAGAAGCTCCTGCCACAACTGCTGTACTGGCAGCTGGCAGCCTGGCTTGTGGCTAAGCAGAGCTCTCCCTGTGGGAACGCACTGACAACCAGGGGGAAGCTCCTGCATTGGGTGGTCAGCATGTGTCATAGTGATCAGTCATTCCCAGTGGTTCTGCTGTTAGGGTCAATTTGAATATTTCCCTTTTATTATATAGGACAGAGGCCTGGTGAATGGGTTGCTGCCAGCTGGTTTTCCCTGAAGGGTGTCCCGGATCAGGGTGGAGTTCCCACTGGGGTGCCTGGCCAGCCTGGGTGAGTGGCTGATAGCTGTCTGCAAGCTGGACACAGCCCCTTCAGAAAGGGCAGTCACACTGGGATAACTGGCCAGCCTGGGTGAGTGGCTGATGGCTGTTTGCAAGCTGGCCACATTCCCTTCAAGGTGGGCGTCCTCCCCTGGGGTTCCTGGCCATCCTGGGTGAGGGGCTGATCGCTGTTTGCAGGCTGGCCAAATCCCCTTCAGGGAGGGGGTCCCTTCGGGGGTACCTGGCCAGCCTGGGTGGGTGGCTGATGGTTGTTTGCAGCTAGGCTGGCTGGAAACTGGTATCTGGAATTTATTTAACTTCTGAAGTTGAAACTTTGTTGCCTTAATCAGAGTCCAGGTCAGGTTGTCCTGATAACTCAGGCTCCAGCACTTCCTTGAGTCCAAGGCTGGAAGCAGGTATCTAAGGTTTGTTTATCTTCTATAATTGAAACTTTGTTGCCTTGAGTGGAGCCCATCAGACAGGAACCTTAGCTTCCTCCATCGCCAGGGCAAGCCTCCTGCTTATTGCAGTTCTGTGGCTGCTGGCCACCATCTTTGGTGGGTTAATTTGCATATAGTTGCTCTGATTGGCTGGTGTGCATGGCTTGGATGGTAGACATGGCTAAGATGTAACAGAATGAAGGTCAATTTGCATGTTACTCTTTTATTAGATTAGATATTCTTTACAAGTTAGGAAGGAGTACTTTTAAAATCAGTTTTTAAATTACATCAAACATATCATATGAGTTTCAAATCATGAGGTTTCCTCTGTTAGATTATATCTCCAAAGATCTTTTATGGTCTTTGTTTCAACTCATGCTTTTAATTGTATCAGTTGCAATTCCAATTGCCCATTAGAAAGAGGATAAAAGCTTTACAATTGAACTCACACAGTCCTTAAATGGGGTGTTTCAAAAATATTTCAATAAAATGAGAAAATCTCCATGTTTCACAGGTAGACAACTACATAAACAGCATAATCATTTACACATAGAAATATATCTATACACAACTATTCATCAAAATACTAAAAAATTATTATATCTGAGCTTGGAGAAAATACTGATTACTTTGTTTTTTTATTTTATAAATGTTTTCATCCCCAAAGTTTTGCAATAAGCAATTACTAATATAGTATAAAGAAAATAACATCATAATTTTAAAAGAAACCATGAATGTGACATACATCTCACACAATCTCACACATGGTAGGTATTCAAAGAAACATCAAATCCCTTCCGTACTCAGGGAGTATCGAAGAAATGGGTAAAGATATTTTGGTATCAATCAAAATCTATTTAAATTGCCTAGAAAGCAATTGTACTTGAATATCTTAAAGCCCTGGTGGAGAAGTACAGCATAAAACTTAGAGACAGGGGTTAGCCCTGGGCATGAGGAGCCTTCACAGGAGAAAGTTAAAATGACTCACTGATGCACTGGAGTCTAATTAAGCAAGTGAAATATGAGGGTGATATCATCAAAAATTGTTCTAACGGTAGGGAAGCGATTATGTAAACTATTGCAATGGTCAAGTTCACTCATAATGAACACATGAATAAGAAACTGTGCATTAGCCACTGAAAGCAAAGTTTATATCTGGACCATATTTTTTTTCAATGATAACAAGCAAAGTTAATGCTTACTCCAATTTGCTTTGCAGAGAAAAATTGAAAGGTTAAGGTCTTACATGATCATAAAACTTAAAAAGAAAAAGATTCTGTCAGGCAAATACTGTGATCAAGGCCATATAAAAAAATTGAAAGTAAAATTTTCACTTAGATAACAATTTTGGCTTCACCTGGAACCTATGGATAAACATAATGCAATTCAAGCAAAAGAATAATTACATATTTACCTTTAACTCTCACTTCCTTTCACACATTTGACCTTTGGGGTTTTCCTATTCCATCACGGCCCATCTCACTAATAAGTTAATGGAATGCAATAATCAGAGGTAATTTCTTTAGCAGAATATCACTCCATTTATTTATAAGTTTGTTGTTCATTTATTTGTTATATATTCATGACATTTATTTTTTCAAAAAATGTTAGATTGCCTAGTAAATGCTGGGTAATATTCTAATTGATATAATAGAAATAAAGCTAGAAAAGTTTCCACACTCCTAAAACTCATATTCTAGGGGAGGGGAGACAGACACTAAATAACACAAGTGGGCTAGAGTGTGCTGCTGGTGCACATTTCACTCACACTGTGAGAAAGATGTGTAAGGAAAATGCGGTGTGGCCCCTACAGAGCCACTGCTAAGCTTCCCTCTTGACCCAGTGCTGCTGCTGGATGTTAGATTTGTTCCTTGGCTTTAGGAATGGCTTCCAGGTAATAATGTCATTTTCTCTCAGCTGCCTACTTTAGTCTCCCCTCAGTCCTCATAGACTGTGGACATCAAGTCTGCTTCCCCCTTCTCTGTTCCACTCAGGCTCCTGGAGGGTTTACCACAGCCTCTGTATGGACCAATCTCATTCTTCCATTAGAGCCTATAACAGACCCCGGTCTCATCTAAGTGATTTTTACAAACAGGTGCTGAGAGTAACACCATCAGGCTGAAGAACCTAAGGGCCTCCCTAGTCAGGCTAAAATGTCAAGGTTATTTCGCTGTGTCTTAGGTTGAATGTAGATATTGAGAGAGACAACATCAAGAGACATTAGCTATCATATTGCTCTTTGAAAGCCAGGAGGCTCAATATAATAAAGCTGAAAAATTTTCTAACATAATCAATAACTTTAAGAGGATCTCAAATAAAAATAAGATATTTTCTATTTGCAATATCTGAGTGTAAAGTTCATATGGAGAAATAAGCAAGCAAGAGTATTCATAAAGTTTCTGAAAATGAATCATGCTGAAAGGTTAGCTCTACAATATTATAACATACTAGAGGCCCGGTTCACAAAAATTGGTGCACTCGGGGGTGGGGGGGGTGGGTCCCTCAGCCCGGCCTGTGCCCTCTCACAGTCTGGGACCCCTCGGGGGATGTCCACCTGCTGGCATGCCTGGCCAGCCTGGGTGAGGGAGTGAGGGCCATTTTCAGGCTTCCCACAGGTCCAATTGACCCAACGTCCCAGTGAGGCTGGCTGGAATCAGGTTTCTGGGGTTTATTTATCTTCTATAATTAAAACTTTATTACTTTGAGCAGAGGCCTAGGCAAGCAGGAAGCCTCCTGGTTGCTTCAGCTCTGTGGCTTCTATAATTGAAACACTGTTTCTTTAAGCAGAGGCCTGGCTGGCCTAGGCAGGCAGTTGCAACAGTTGCAACAGAAGCCTCCTGTTTACTGTAGCTCCGTGGCTGCCGGCCTCCATCTTGGCTGGGTTAATTTGCATATAGCTGCTTTGATTGGATGGGGGGCATGGCTTGGATGGTGGGCGTGGCTTAGGTGTCTCAGAGTGATGGTTAATTTCCATATTACTCTTTTATTAGAGTAGATATTATGCAATTACAATGCTTTTTAAAATCTTGTAATGTTGATGCATGAATTAAGAATTTTGTAGAAAGAAAATCTATAAATATATCTAAATACATTTAGAAATTTAATAAAAGATAAACTTAGAGTTTCATTTTTTATAATGAATGCTATTTCAACAATTCTGTTGACCCATGGAAAACAAATACATGAATTTCACTTTTTCTCCAGAGAGGCTTCCATATTGATCAAATCCATAAATATAAAGATAAAAATTACAGAAATCCTGAAATAAACTATGAAAGGATATATTTTAAAATATCTCAAAATGGAGAAGTGATTTTCTCTACATGGCACAACCTCAGAATCCATAAAAGAAAAAAATTAAAACAAAGATATGTTTTAAATTTTCACAACAAAATCAATATAATCAAAAGATAAATATTAATTTAAAAAAAACTTTGCAACTCATGTCACATAAAACTAATATCCTAACACATGGAAAGCTTCTCTAAAAAATAAAGAATAAATGCTTGGCAAATTAATAGCATATAATGAACAGATATCTTCACAGAAAGTTAATTACAAGTGTTTGATCCTATAAAAGGTGTGCAAAATAAATTTTTAAAAAGCTGCCCTGGCTGATTTCGCTCAGTGGACGGAGCACCACCCTGCAGACTGAAGGGTCCCAGGTTTGATTCTTGTCAAGGGCATGTACCTAGGTTGCGGGCTCATCCCTGGCCCTGCTCAGTGCACATGCAGGAGGTAACCAATCAATGTGTCTTTTGCACATAGATGTTTCTCTCTCTATCACTTCATCTATCTGTCTCCCTCCCTCACACTCTCTTTAAAAATCAATGGAAAAATATCTTCAGGTGAGGATTAACAAAAAATAAAATAAAATCTAATCTAATAAAAGTGTAATATTAAAATTGACTATTTCTTTGGGATAGAAATAGTCTCACTCACCAGCCAATCAGAGCAACTGTATGCAAATTAGCCCAGGCAAGATGGTGGAGGCTGAAGCCCCAGGAACTAGCAGGGCAGACGGAAGACCTCTGCCTCAGGATCCAGGTCGCAACCGCAGGTCGGGAGAAGCAAGTTAGCCAGTAAGGCTTTCCCATCTGCCCTCAAGCCTCCTGTGTGTGTGCCCCGGCCATTGGTCACTTTCCAGGCAGAAGCCGAGGGGCGGGAGAAGTGAGCCCACACTGCTGTCCAGGGGAGACAGAAGCTGTGCCATTGGCAGATCCCTGAATGGAGGGGTGGATGGTCCAGAGGTGGAGGTGCTCCTGCTTTGCAGCTGCAGTGCCGGGGCTGCATGGGCAGCTGCCACCTGGCTGGGGCTGAGCCCTGAGCTGGGGGTTAATGCCCCCTCCCCATGGAAGCTTTAATGAGGGAAGGAGGGCTGCTCCCTTTCTCTCTCACACACACACCCCCTCCTGAGCCCCCTCTCTTGCTGGATCTATTTTCTCTGCCACAGGGGCAGAGTTCTCCTGTGAGAGGCCTTGTCTCCCTTCAGAGTTGGGGTGAACCTGCAGGAGCCAGAAGATGGAGAGATGGGCAGGGGGCAGGCAGAGGGAGCAGCAGCCCCAGAGAGTTTGGGGGGAAGTAACCAGGTGGGGGAGGGGTGGAACAGGGTGGAGGGAAGAACTTTATAAAAGAGTCAGTGGACAGCAGAGTTAAAAAAAGAGGATGTATGAGTGAACTGTAGGGCCTATAATGAAAACCAAGTATAGTTGTGTACTGGGGACAGATTTTAAAAGTAGAAGTCAGAAAAGAAGAAAAGATAAATGATAATGGATAATTAGGCAGGTAGATAGATAGGTATAACAGTGGCAGTAAGTAGAGAAGACTGTATGGCAAAGGTAGGATGAGAGAAAAAGAGGGAGGGAAGAAAAGTTATAAAGGGGGAGCTGGTAGAGCTTAAAAGGAGAATGGGAAGAAGGAAGGAATGGGGGAGGGAGCAAAGCAGGTCGGAGGGAGGAAGTGAAGAAAAAAATTAAGGTGGGAAGGAAGAAAAAGGGGAGGGTGGGCAGGGGTAAAGATAAAGGAAAGAAGGAATGTGGTAAGAGAAAGAGGGTAGCAGAAGAATGGGAAGAATGATGATGGAACAGAAGTAGGAAATAAGGAGGAAAGAAAAGTTTATAAGTGATGAGTCAGTAGGAAAGTGTTACATAAAGGAGAAAAATTGTGTGAGAGGAAGAAGCCAATAAGGAAGTCAAATACAATTGTGCATGAAGGGGATAAGATTAAAAAAGTAAGTTAATAGGGGTGACCAGGCTGGCAGGAAGGGCAGTTAGGGGATCAGGCAGGCAGAGTGGTTAGGAAGGCAGGCAGGTTAGCGGTTAAGAACCAAAGGTCCTGGATTGTGAGAGTCCCCAAGAACTCCATATTGGAGAGGGTGCAGGTCGGGCTGAGGGACCGCCACCCTGCCCCCTGGGCATGAATTTTGTGCCCCGGGCCCCTAGTAAAATAACAAAAAGCCATGTACATTACAACTACTATTATATTTCACCTGTTTCATTGTTTAAATAAAATACTGATCAGGATATGGAGATTTAAAACTATTGTATATTGCACAAAATTTAGCCTAGATACTTAAATTCTCCAAAATATTTCTGCCTAGTCCTGGCACACTAAAAAGATCATGATAGTTTTCTTACCTATTTGAGACTTCTCGTATCTTTCCTGCCCACCCTCCTTCATATTCAGTCTCTCCTTCCTTTAACTTATATGAAACTTGCATACCATAGTCTATTCTCAATTGTACATTTTGTCAAATTATACTGTAAGCATTATGGAGTTTGAACCATATCTTATTTTTTTTAGTAAACCTAGTGCCTGAACTTTCTGTTTATAATAACAGAATGTAATGGTATTAGATGTGACATTTTCACATATTTAAAATGATTTCTCATTTGGTGCCTTAATAACGTCCAGGTCTGAGTACCACTATTTACTTCATTCTACAGATAAATAATTGAACCAGGCAGAGCCCACAGCATAGGCCTTTTGTGCTGAAGAGAGAAAAGGATGATAGATACCAATTCTGCCTCTTCTGTGAGTGGTCATGTGAGATTTAGTAATTTAGTTAATATGTTTAAACTGGCTTTCTTATCTATAAAATGGAAATGACAATAATAGTTACTTCAGCACCTTTAGAAATAATAAAAATGCAGATAAAAACAAACCATTTGGTGCATGACCAGTCACATAAAAAGTGCTCAGGTACTGTGACAATTATAATTTTTTAATGACAGAGCTTTTGTTAACTGTCGATTTATTTGTCCTTACAATATGTCATTTTGATTCAACCCCCTTGTAGGTAATTCAAAATACTGGTGGTGGACCATTTTGGATGGTAGATTGATGGTGAATTCAATAACAAAAATATATTTATTGCTTTACCAATGTACTTTTCTCATAGGTAATCCAATCAAAGAACCAATAACAATCAGGTAAAATAGGAGTTGGCATTGAATAACTTTATTATTCATTATTACTCTAATATGAGCTATTCACATCTGTTCTTTGTTGCATTGTATGCAGTACATGAATGATGCTTTGTTTGATTAGTTTCTATTCATTTTTTCTAAGGCTTCATCAAAACGTTTGTCCCAAATCAATATGGATTTCTTTCTCTTTTTGTTTTTGTATAAAATTTATTCTTGCTCATTCACACAGTTTAATTTTCTGAATTACCACATCTTCCTGTCAAAGATCTTAAACCCAGTGAAATAATAGATCATCAATTCCTATTGTGAAGAGACTGGATTATGAAGTCACTTTAATTTAGATTTCTGTTGGTGTAAAAGAGAAAGCTTCTTTATCATTTTTAGCTACAGAGTTATGGTTGGTATATACACAAATTCTGGCAAAAATATTAAATATAACAATTTGGAGGCAAGGAATCTTTTAATTTCACTAATATTTTCCCTTAAAATTATGAATAATGAAAACTAGAATTATACTATAAACACAATAGTTTTAGCAATGATGTAGGTATGATTTACTATATAATCATAGTAAATATCCTTTCTAGGTTCAAAATAACTTTTTTTAAATTTGTAATTGAAAAGTAATGATTTCAAGTTTACAATAGCTTATAAATTAGCTAGTTATGAACTTTCATAAAAAAGTTAAATAATAAAAGTTAAAGAATAATATTGATACTTTACTAAAGAGATAAGTTTTGTATTTTCCTTCCATTATAGATGAATAATTAAAATTCAGTAAGACCAGAAAAAAAGTAAATATCTCTAATGAAGGCATGTATATTAAAATATACCTTCATAGAAATAACTTTTCTAGGCCCAAAGGTGAAGTTCTGAAAATCAGAGGCATGATGATAGAATCTGGTTCTAAATTGTCACAAGGTAGTGAGTTGTATGTTTAAATTAAATTATCTCACTACATTTATCCTTCAAAAACTGTGTTTTGAATATTTACTCTGCTGTAGAGCACTGCCCTCAGAGTAAAGAACACTTTGGTAAAGTGAGATCTAGTTTGGTTAAAAACATCTGTTTAGAAAAAAATAACCAACATACTTAATTTATACTTTATAGTTATATCTTCTTAGTTATGCTAGACAAACTGTATTAAGTGCTTGATATAACTCAAGCACTGAATTAAGTACATAATTTATATGAAAATTTGCAACCCTTAAGTGGGCAGGATTGCCTTACTGATTTAAATTAGAAAAGTGAAGTTTAGAAAGATTAAATTACCCAATTAATCAGAGAAAAAACTTGCAATTTGAATCCCAAGTTATTTCCATTTAAAATTATATAAATACTTCTATTTGCAATTATTAGTGTATTAGTGCCTCAGTGCACGGATTTGTGCACATTGAAAGGAAATTAATTAGAAGAAATATTTTAATATCGCTATTCACCCTTTCTCTATAATAGAAGTATCAACCAAATTCACGGTGGACAATGACAGATTGAAACACACACATGCTGTTGGTGCCAGTGAGAGCTTTATGTGTATCACACATGGGCAAGTAAACTTAGCCGTCATATATATAGAATAAATTTGCTTAATTAGACCTGCTTTCTGATTTAGCTAAACTTTTTCCAGCCCAGGGAAGCACCCCAACTTCTCTTTCAGGTAATTGTCAGCAACACAGCAGCAAATATCAACACAAAGCAAATTATTATTGTAGATCATGCAGGGAGAACAAAGGGTAAAATATTTAACTGCAGCAGTGTTTCACTATATGCTGCACAGTGAGAAAACCTGAAGTCGTTTTCAAGGTCCACCATTTCTTACTTCTTTTCAGTTGGGTCAAGTTTCTAAACTTTCTAAATCTCTGTTTTCCAGCTAATGAAAAAAAAAATAGTATTCCACCAACCTTCCTACCTACCTTATCCATGACTTCTGTGAGGATCAAATGAGATGAGGCGTGGGAAAATGCTTCACAGACATTTGGTTAAAGTGTGAAATATTTGCACCTGGCTATAAAGTAAGTTGTGTTTCTAGGCTGAAAAACTCCAAGGAGACTAGTCGCTAGGGAAAGGAAGCTGGGTGTTGCTATGTGATATCATTACCCAGCACCCACAGTGACCATTTCTGGGCTGGGCTGGGCTATGGGCCACATTTTGCACCATTGGGTCTTGGCAGCGTTGGCTGTGATTTGGTGGGGTGTTGCTCTGGCGTGGTGGTGGGGCTTATGTCCCACTTGGGGGAAGCAGAGTGTTGGTGTCTTGGTGCCAGGTCCCTGGTGCAGTTTGTTTTTAAATGGCCAGTGCGCATCATGGCAGCTCCTATGTTGAGTGTCAGCCCCCTGTCAGTTCTCATCATAGGACCAGTCGGACAGATGGAAGGACACTTAGGCTTTTTTTTTTTATAGAGATAGATTAATAAAGGGAATTTCAATTCATTGTTGTTATTTTCTAGTGAGATGTGAATAGGTTAGCTGGGTCAATGCTTGAGTATTTTAAATTTCTATAAAGAGCTGAGTCTCCCCCAAAAGGAATTGCCTATTCTAACCCCTACAGTTTTCTTTCTACCCTTATGGTACCTCTCTTTTTTTCAAGTAACTCTAGGTGTACTCATCCTACCTTTTCTCCCAAGAACACACCTTAAATGATGTCATTTCCATCTTTTAAAGATTGTTAGGCAAATTGTAGAACCTGTTTTCAGGCTACTTCCTTCTCTAACTTGTGAATTATGGCATGACAGTTACATTTGTATTTCAGATAAACCAGGAATACATTTTTCACATAAGTAGGTGAAAATTTTGTATCTGAAATTTCAATTTCAATGGGCATACTGTATTTTATCTGAGAATCCTAGTTCCGTATAATGGATACACAGAAGTGGACAAGCCCATTGCTTAGGTTGTCAGATACAGGTCAGTCTGTAGAAGGTTTCTGCTTACCGTCAAATCCTTACTGAAGTTGTAGCCAATGTCCCTTCTGATGACCCCTGGAGAATATCCCTTATTAAGCCAAATGTCTTAGATAAATTAATTCCAAGCATGTGTGATACTTTTACTAAGAACAGAACCAGCAAGAAGATTAAATTGTGAAACAATCTAACAAAAGTTTTAGGAGAAAGAGCTGTAAGAGCCCGTGAAGTAAATTGCTTGCACAAGATCACAAGGATAGGTCCATGCTGCTGGTTTACATTGCAATACAGGAAATTATCCTGCTGTGTTGGTATATGGGTTAACCTAGGTTGGGGCAACTTTGTAGCCATCGCCTGAGGATGCCAGGTGAGGGTAATTAATCAGAAATAATAAGCAATGAACCTGTGGTTTTTAATCAGATGTAATAAGCAACAAATAATAAGCAATGTAACTCTGGCTGTTGATCAGACATACTGAGCAAGAAAATTTCATTTCTAACAGTGTCAGGTAGGGGCTAATTAGTAGAGACGCCAGTTAAAAGTTTTTTTGATTTTTTTTCTCCCTGCCCCACAAGCAACTCTCAAGAAATTCTCAAACATCATAACAATTATCAGTTCACATACTCTTGCTTATTTCTCAGGTTTGGAAAAATAGTTTTAATTTTCACTAGTTAACAGAAATACAAGTGGAAATATGTATTTCTGTAGGGATCTTGGAACTTACCAAAGTTGTATGATACTGGGCAAAGATAAGTAGACAACTTAGACCTTGTTCTGCCTTGTTTGAATGTGTCTCTAAAGAGACAAAGGACTTAGGTTTTCAAGATGAGACCCAAATGCACACTTTTTCACTTTTTATTTATCCTTATTCCTTCTCTAAAAATATTCCCTTTCTCCAAGGACCTGCCTATTTAGAGTTCTTGCTGACAGTTCCAAACATCCTTTCTCTAGTGTTTCAACACCTTGGTCCATTCTTTTGGCTAGAAAATTTGATACACTATTTCTCACCTGCATAGTTTTTATAGCTCGATTATGATATGGAAAGATGAGCGTCATTGCAGAGGATAGTATCAGAGAGAAATGCTGGAGAGAAAAGTATCAATACTATCTCTGATAACATCAGCAAACATTTAATTCATCTCTTTTCCTTGAACATAAATTGCTTTTCATACTCTGGTTTTATCTCCAAATAATATAAGTTCCTGTCAACTAAATATATCATTTAATAATCAGATTCATATGAAACAGACATTCTGAGAGGTGCAAATCATGTAGATTTTGTTCTAAGCAAGCTGTTTGCTAGCAGAGAAGGAAAACAAAAGTTGGTTAATTTCCTTCAAGGTGTCCCCTCTTTATATTACTGAGAGCCAGGGGAAATAGAAACACATTTTAGCCCTAATCATTTCACTTTGTTGTAATTGAAAAATGTTTTATTCTTTTTCATAAGGGAAGTGTATAATAAATTATTAATTCAAATTATGTATTAACATGGGCAGCACACTCTGGGATTGGGATAGAAATAGAGGTGAATTTCAATAATTTCTTGAATAGGGGAAAAAGCCTAAGGAGGTTAAAAATAAAAATCCAAACTGCACAGGTATAATAATACATGTATCGATACACAAGCTTTTTAATTTTCAGATTTTACTCACAAGAAATAAAGTTGTTACAATGTGACTTCAAATTCTGTCATATTTAATAATAGAGTTATTGATCTAATGTTAATATTATACATTTAAATTATAGTTCATATTAATTATAGAACTAGTTTTCCATTAATAAATTTATGCTGAATGTTTACTATGTGAAATGCAAGTGGATGTTTTGACCGTGTGTTCAGAAAAAATTAGGAATATAAGGTTTGTTATAAATTTTTAAATGTCTCTCTTAACCCATCATAGACTTCATATTCATGGGCAGCAGCTGCCTTTCACATGCACATTTACTAAAGGAAGCATGTGTTCTATAAGACTCTGCAAGTAGCATGCTGGTGTTAGATGAGGGTTGAAATCCCTGCTTTGTCATCAGCTAGCTGTGTAAACTTCCATTTGATATTAACTATTCTAAGCCTTTGTTTCTGCATTTATAAAATGGAAGTAATAGTGATGTTGCACATAGAATTAATGCTATATCACATGATTGCAAATGAAGATTAAATAAAACAATATATTAAATGCTTCTATAATAGCCCAAATGTAATAAACACTGACTAACTATCTAATAATTTTCCTATTTATTACAGGCCCAAATTTACCTTTTTCTATTGCAGATATGAACATGCTTTTCATTTTTATCTTAACCTTGTTCTAAGTAGTTTTAAAGTGCACTTAAAAAACAAAATATATAAAAGTGGGCATTTTAAAGATTTTCTTTTCAAACATCATTTGAGACCCTTATTCAGGGGATTCCTTAATTTAAACAAATCTAAATTTTTCAATCAGTTTTGAAAGCCATCAACCTATTCATATAAATAATTTCTGTATTCAAATTAGTTCCCTTTCCATCACCCTTCACTGCTTCCCATGTTTTTATTACGTCTACCAACCAGCATGTCCAGTAGAACTTCCTGTGATGATGGAATGGTGCTAGATCTCTAGTGTCTAATATGTTAGTCACTAACCCCATGTGGCTATTCAAATGTAAGTTAATTAAAGTCAATAAAACAAAATAATCTGATCCTCATGTACACTAGCCATATTTCACACAGTCAATAGTTGCATGCAATTATTGTCTATTACTTTGAATGGCACAGTGACAACTGATCCTGCTGTCTCCTATTTCTCTATAAGCAAATCCATTCCACAACCTGGCCAGTGTGTCTCGGTTGGTTAAGCTTTGTCCCATGCACCAAAAGGTCGCCAGTTTGATTCCCAGTCAGGACACATACCCAGGTTTCAGGTTTAATCCTGATCCAGGTGTGTGCTGGAGGCAACCTATCAATGTTTCTCTCTCACATCGATGTTGCTCTCTCTCTCCCTTCTTCTCTCTCTAGGATCAATAATAATTAAGAAAACATATTAACAAAATCCATTCCACAGAATAATTCTGGTTTAATATTAATAATGAATAATTTTGATCACATTATTCCCATGCTCAAATTCTGTTGGGTTGAGAGCATGCAATTAAAAATATATCATTACATGACTGGAAATCAAACCCTCAGCCTTTTGGTGTAGGGGACCACACTCTATCCAAGTGAGCCATCCAGCTGAGGTCCTTCTTAGAGATTTTATACTAGTTGAGATAATAAATTTTGTTTTAGTTTAATTCAGGGGGAGTGGGGCTTTCAATTACACATAACTGAAAATTTTCTAGTGGATTCTGATCCTTACAATTTGAAGTTACAATTACCTAAAATGACTATGATTTTACTTTTGTATGGCTGTTGTTATATCATATTTCTGAATCACTGCTGGTGACATAAATTACTTGAATACAACCACATAAATACAAAATTTAAAACATGTTTCAGTTAAATCGCAAGAGAAATATAGTTCTAGGTAATGGTAGGAGCATATGTTTTGTAGTAAGAAGACCATCCCAAACCTGGTTTTACTACTTTCATGGATGAGTGGTGTTAGTCAAGATTTCTAACTTGTGGGAATTTGGAACTCTTCATTCATAAATGGATGCGCAAAAATAATAACCAATTTAGAAGTCCATTAAAAAAGTGAAAAGATAATTTATAGTTTAGCTTAGCAAATTGTGTGGCATAAAGTTTTGCAACACCTATATTTTAGATCTCTTATCTTCTTTTGTTGGTTTGAGCCTAGTACGTTGAAATATTTTTCTGAATTTGGGCTCTTCTATTTAATCACTTTAATCAGTTTCTTTAATTTGAAATTTGCTAGTTTGCTTATATAATTTTAAACACGGATAAAATTTGAAAAGAATCAGGTGAGAGGATCTGGGTAAAAAAACACAAAACAAACAAACAACAACAACAACATTTGAAGACCTTTCATTGTTATGTATCTACCAACTGTCATTCTAGTAGTTTATCTTCAACAAATATTACCTTATATTCTTTTAAGGATGACAATGAAAGAACATTACGGAAGATAAATATAGCTTCGCTGAAATCAACGAAGTTTGGCTATAAAATTCATCTAATTTGCCAGTCTAACAACTCTATAAAAAAAAGAGTTATTTTTTGTGAGCCCATGCTGGCTCCTAATGATCATTGCTTTTTCTCCCAAATGCTCTTAAAACATCTGTTTAATAACTTCAAGAATTTCACTAAGTCCTTTCATGTCATGCCAAGGGGTTTGGATTTTATCTTATTTATAAAGGAAGAGTGTATGTATTTTTACATTTTTGTATGTCTAATTCTCTCATTAAAATAAGTTTCTTGAACTTAGGGATTATGCTTATTTATGTGGCAATCTAAGTAGAAATGCATAAATCATAGAACTCAATACCTATTAAGAAAATTAAAAACTAATGAAAGTAATCGAAATATTTTGAGTAGATGAGATAAATTATTAAGCATTTATTTTCAAAAATATTATTTTAAATACATGGGAGATGCAAAACAAAAAGGGATGAGGCTATAGTAAGGGAGACCTCTTGAGTCCATTAAAAACATTTAGGAAAGGAAATGGATCCCTGGCCAGTGTTGCTCAGTTGGTTGGAGTGTCATCTTCTCCACTAATACACCAAAAGATGGCTGGTTCGATCCCCAATCAGGGGTGTTTGTAAGAGGCAACCGATCAATGTTTATTTTTCTCTCTTTATCTCTTTCTCTCACCCTCCCCAATCAATTAATTTTTTTAAATGGAGACAAAGTAAATGATGATGAGGATCTAAAGAGAAAATAGGAAGGATAATTGAGAGAGAGAGACAGATGTGTGTACGCACATTGACATGTGCGCCGACATCTATATCACCAATTAGATCAGAGAGATGCAGAGGTCCATAATGACACCCAAGTTTGGGCTTAGCTATCTCTATTTTTTAAGCTCATAAGATTGATAGAGTCCTTTAAATGACTAATGGTATAAGTAAATAGAAGGTTATTCTTTTCTCATAAAATGGAATTATGTGCAGCAGCTCTCTTTCAAAATACTCATTCAGGTCCCTAAACTGACAGATATTTTCTAAATTTTTAATTTATAGCAATCAAGTTTGTCTCAAGGTTTGTTTCAGCAGAAAGAAAAAGAATCGGGTGAAGGAGCCTGGACCGGAGGTGAATTGAGCCGTTTGTGTAAATAGGAAATATCATTTCCTCTCCTGGTCCAGCCGTTAGAGCTCAGCCCCATGACCACACCTAGAGCAAGGGAGGCGGACACATATATCTTTAATACGTTCTAATAATGAGGAGAGGAGTAGGAACTTAGGTGAGTACTGTCATTAACATAACCATAAGAATGGAAGGAGGATTCACCCAAGAAGGTGCTATAGGGCTATGAATGCATTTTTAAGCAAAAGTTTAGATACTAAATATTATATAAAGAGATATCCATTAAGGGACAGAAATGAAATGCTTGAAATAAAGTTAGAGGCTTGCTTGGAGTTGCAGATTTAGAAATCCCTGGTTTATCAGTGATTGAAGTTTGGAATGACAGAAGCTCTTCTAATAAAAGTGCAAACTGAAATTAGACTGGATGAAAAAAGCAAACCAAAGAAAACAGGGACAAGCCAATAGTTAAAACTTAGAGAGAAAAAATCATGTAAAATACCAAGTGAAAACCAGAAAAGGCAGAAAAATGAGTGGAAGACAAAATAAGGAACACAGAACAAAAGCAATAATCAGAAACAGTGATAAATATGGTAGATAGTAATATGACTATATCTATAATCACTTTGAATATCAATGGTAAACAAACAAACAAAAACTAAACCTGTGTAGTCAGAAAATAACTCTGGAAATGAAAGGAAAATTCAGGAATATGATGTGGCAGCTGGAAAATACAGATGATGGATAATAGTGTGAAAAATGAAAGTGAGCTTCAAACTAATAGAGAGATTAGGTAAGAGTAGGATCAAAAAAATGTATTTGTTGTCTTAGCAATGATGAGATATTCATGCACTGCAACAAATCAGGTCCACTGGTGTTATGAAAGAAAAAATCAGATTAAAAGCTTAATTAGAAAAAGGAGTTAGATTGCAGCCAAAAGGATGAGAAAAAGGGAAGCACTTTAGTTTTGATGTTGTAGTTAAAAGTTAAGCATGTTGAGCAATTTTACATGCTGAAAAAAAGAAATGAATTATTAGGAATGAAAATAATTTAGACACAGGGTATGGAATTTCAAGGATAACATAGAAAAAAAAATTATACAGGAAAGTAAATCTCTCTTTCTTTAAATAGTAGGGAAGATTAGTACTCTGAGATATAACTAGTTGGTGTTTTTTTTTAAGTTGTGTTGACTTAAATAGCTTGAATATTTAAAACTTTATTTTAAAATTAGTTAGAAATATATTTTACTGTCATACCAATTTTTCTATTTTATCCATTCTTTTTGTCAACAACCTCAGTCAATATCCATGCATTAAATGTTTCAATGTTAATAATGACCTAAGATTTTTTTTAAAAAACTACAGAAAATATTTCAATTACTATTATATATACAGTTAATAGACATATTAAATAGTAATATAAAGATTAAGTATGGGCATATTTATATTAATGTGTATTTGATTATTATATTTCCTTCATATTTTTATTGTTAACAAAGTATATATTTACAATGCCTACATTGGATTCATGTTATTGAATTTTTCAGCTACCTCTTATAGGCTGCTCTTATATTTATTCAGTTCAGTCAAATCCAATTATACTCACAGTAGTAAAGAGAAAATTAGCTAATTGTTGGGTGTGAAACTTAGAAATCCCCACTTTTTATAGTTACCTGGGATAAACAACATAATGAGCTTGATTCTCTACACCCCAGGGGGCATGGACTTAAACCTGGGGGGAAAAAGAGAATTTTTAGAATCATAGTAACTTAGATCTATCTTTATAATCTTCTTATTTAACCATATTTCCAAAAAAGTTTGGCGTTACTGAAAAAGTTAGAGGAAAAAAAAAAAAGAGCAGCTTCAGTCTGTTTCTTGACTTGATATCAAGAAACAGAGGCAGGACGAGTTTCTGGACACAGAAGGCCTTTGGAGTTCCTTTTTTCTCTGCCCCCTTTAGATGGAATCTAACAGAGAAGAGACTTGTACTTTCTGAAACTAAAACAATGGTAAACTGGCATGAGGCACATGACAATGATTATCATTAAATTGTAGATTTCTGCTGCTAACTTTCTGTATTTTTCTCCCTCCCCCACATTTGCTGACCTTCACTTTCTCTTCACATATATTAAAGAACATCTATATAATTCTACAAAGAATGTCCATTCAGACTGAACAATGACCAATCAACTGTCTTCATTTACCTTGCATACTCTCAAAATATTTTGACAAAGGAACTTATGACCGGTAACTATGAAATAGCTCAAAGACAAGAAAGAGGATTTGACTTTCCAAAAAATGTTTTAAAAACAAACAAAAATGAAACACGCTACTCCTGCGGACCAAATTTCCACCTGAGAGTTATGATTGCCAAAGCAGATTAAAGTTCCAGTCTTCCAGTAAATTTACTGTCCAAGTAAATTTTGAGTTCAGGATTGGTAGATTTCTAATATCCTAATCATTAAAATGATCCAAAACTGCAGTTTTAATTTTACCAAATCAGGCAACACTTTGGTTTGTAGCTGTCAACTAGAATTTAGTGATGGCTAAGTCAATGCAAATATTCACCCCAGGCAAAGGCAACAGAGTTCTTCGCTGCGGCAGAAACCAGTGCTTCCTTAATTATGCTTAAGTGACTCTAGCCAAACACTTGGATTATACAATTTTAAGAATTCACAAAATATTAATTTCTGATTTTACTAAGAAAAATTTTGTTACCAAAATGTGGTTAAATTTAGACAATGTCAATATTAGAATGACTATTAAATAATAAATTTTCTTTTTAAAAATAAAATAACCTGTGGACAAACTGTAAAATTTTTCATTTTATCTGTATTCATTAGTTATGACTGATAGCAAGATAAGAAGATAATCTAAAATATACAAGCAAACTATGCAAATGATATCATCATACACTTAGATATTTTATTTATAATCTATTGATTAATATTTATAGTTATAATATAATTCATATAATATTTATTTATTTAGTTATATATTTATGGGATGAAATAAAAATAGGTTTCTAGTGTCTACCAAACTATCTAAACTAATAAAAGCGTAATATTAAAATTAACCGTTTCTTCGGGACGGCCTAAGCCATGCCCACCAGCCAATCAGAGTGAGTGACTGTATGCAAATTAGCCCAGCCAAGATGGCAGAGGCCGCAGCCCTGGGCTCCGCCATCTTGGGAGCCTGGGTCCTGGGAAGGCATCTGGCGCCCTGGGCTGCCAGATGCCTTCCCGGGCGGAAAAGCCTTCGGGGGAAGCGGGACCCCGCAGCCCCCTGCTGGGAGGCCAATCAGGTGGCCAGCACCACTGGAACGGCCTTCCGGGCAGAGAAGCCTGGGGGTGGGGGGACAGGACCAGCCAGGGGACCCCATGCCCCCTCCTGGGAAGCCTATGGGGTGGCCAGCACCACCCCATCGCTTCCCAGGCGGATGGCCCAGAGGGTCAGTGGGAGCTGTGGCCAGCCTGAAAACTGCCCTTGGCCCCTCACCCAGGCTTGCCACACCCCCTGGGGTGAGGATTTCCACTGGGGTGCTTGACCAGCCTGCAAACAGACATTGGCCCCTCACCCAGGCTGGCCAGGCACACCAGCAGGTGGCCATCCCCAGAGGGGTCCCAAGCTGTGCAAGGGCACAGCCCAGGCTGAGGGACCCCCCTCCCCCACCACCCCAGTGCACAAATTTTTGTGCACCGGGCCCCTAGTCTTCTCTAATAATTTTAGAACACATTACAATGGAAAATCTAATGCAACACTTATAACATGAAAGATAAAACTTTTTATCCCCATGTTTGCTTCCATAAAAAAGGAGCACTTTAGTAGAAATATTATTTTACTTATTGGCAATTCATATTTCAAGGACATAACACATTCTTTGTTTAAAAATAAATGTGAAAATTTGAACAATTTGAAAGGGGAGATAATTTTTCTTCTTGGTTAATAAAGATCAATGTATCAAGATATTCAGTAAATAAATTATATATATATTTAGTTTTGGCCTGATCCCCACAGGCCAGGCCAAGGGAACCCACTGGTGCACGAATCCGTGTGCCGGTCTTTGAGTATGCATATAAGATCTTTGGTTACTCTCTTCCCGCCCTCTCCCCTCTCTGCTTCCCTCTGAGATTCATCAGTCCGTTCCCTGTTTCCATACCTGTGCATTGAGAATCTTCCCCCTGGTCATCAGTGAGCATCATAGCTACTGGTTGAATCGTCAAATAGTATAATGGTCACTTAATCATATAGATATAGATAGATATAGATGATATAGATATAGATATAGATATAGATATAGATAGATATAGATATATCATTTTAAATCTACCTATGCAGATATATCTATAAAATGTTTTATTTATATACATTTATAATCCTATATAATAAAGAGGTAATATGTAAATTGACCATCACACCCTTACACAAGATGGCCACCCCTATGTGGGCACAAGATGGCCACCACAAGATGGCCAACAGGGGAGGGCAATTGGGGGTGATCAGGCTGGCAGGGGAGCAGTTAGGTATTGATTAGGCTGGCAAGGGAATGGTTAGGGGGCGATCAGGCTGGAAGGCAGGTGAACAGTTGGGAGAGGGATGTCCCAGGTTGGAAAGGGTGCAGGCTGGGCTGGGGGTCACCCTCCTCCCAGTGCATGAATTTCATGCACCAGGCCTCTAGTTAAAATATATTAATGTATGTTTACCTTTATCTGCAGATACACATAAACATGCACACATATATACCTCATAACTTATTTTATAATTTCCATGATATATTTTTTCTTGTAACAGACTCGTTACACAGCTATATTATTTGAAGCTTCTGTTCCATTTCTCTGTAATCCTCATTCTCTCTTTACTTCTTCAAGTGTTCCCCTTGCTCCTACACTACCTACTAAAAACTGAGTCTTAAGGGGTCAGTGCTCCTCTGGGTTATCTTATAGAATTAGACGGCACTCCCCAAATATAAGTCCTCATTCATAATTTAGCTTAAAAATATGGCATTTGGAAATAAAATACTAGAAGATACAATTTAAAAATTATCAAATGATAAAACACTCTGTAAGGACTTTGTGAAGAAGAGCATATAGGTAAACAAGGAATGTGAGACATGGCCAGAAGGGAGAAAATGTATTAGGGTGGTGAAGCTTCAAGGCTGTTGAGTTTTGCAAGGTACTCTGAGAGAAAACATAATAAATGTAAGGGGCTTTTAAATTGCATCAAAAAAGAGAAAAAAGTAATAGATATGCTTCCTGAAGCTAATGATTGAATGTT
>PVJC01020714.1:0-28835 GCA_004026665.1 Murina feae
TGCCTCCATCCAGGGCCTCAGCTGGAAGGCTCAAGGCTGGGCCTGGAACCCTCTGGAGACGTGTCACTCACATGACAGTGGCTCTTGGCTGGCCTCTCGGGCTGTTGGCCCCTCCATGTGGTCTGGGCGTCCTCACCACATGGTGGCTGGTGAGCATGGAGAGAGGGAGGGAGGGAAGGAGGGAGAGGGAGAGGGAGAGGGAGAGAGGGGGGGGGGAGAGAGCGAGAGAGAGCGAGAGAGAGAGACCTAGCCAGCCCAGTGGATGCTGCCTTTCCTCTGACCCAGCCTCTGAAGTCACATAGTGCCACTCCTGCCGTGTGCTGCTCGTTGAGGCCCTCGCAAGCCCGCCTGGGCTCCCGTGATGGTGGTGCGGGGCCGGAGCAGATGGCATTTCCCAGTGGGGAAGAGCGGGCAGGACCAGGCTGACAGACCAAGACCTGGAATTGGGAGCTCTCTGTGGCGTGTGTGTGATTCAAGTGCACGCATGTGTAGGTGTGGCCCCGGGAGGTTTGTTTCCTGTTGTGGAGACATGCGTTTTTCTTCCAGGTTGACATAGAAATCAACGGAGAATCTGTGGATTTACACATGAAACTGGGAGATAACGGAGAAGCCTTTTTTGTTCAAGAGACAGATAACGATCAGGTAAGGAAGGCTGGGTGTCAGGGCCACTTCCTAGCTCCGCGCAGGAGATAGTGGAGTGTGGAGGGAGTGTGCTGCCAGCTCCCGACGGAGCGGACGGTGGCAGCAGAGGAAGCAGGCGCTGTCTGACTTGGCATTTGAGCCAGACAAGCTGGTGTGTGCTGAGTCCGCAAGACTCAGCGGTCTCAGCTGCTTCTGCGCGCTCACTGTTTCCAGGGGGACAGAAGGACCCACTCGCCTGGCCTGAACCCTCGTCCAAAGCATAAAGATTGTACTGATGGCAAACTCAGGTGACCGAGTGGTTGATTTTTGTCTAGTGGGTGACCAGATGGCTTTTATTTTTATTATTATTATTTTTTTAAATTCTCACCTGAGGATATTTTTATAGAGAGTGGAAGAGAGAGGGAAAGATAGACAGAAATACCGATGTGAGAGAAACACATCGATTGGTTGCCTCCTGCATGCGCCCTGACCAGGGCCCAGTCCATGGAGGAGCCTGCAACCGAGGTACGTATGTGCCCTTGACCGGAATTGAAACCGGGACCCTTCGGTCCGAAGGCTGACTGACGTTCTATCCGCTGAGCCGAACCGGCTAGGGTTGTTTTTTTTTATTTTAAAATGTCTAACAGCGTTGTTGAGATAATTCTCGTATCATACAACTTAGCCATTACAAATGCACAATTCAGTGACTTTTAGTATTTTCATAGTTGTGTGCAACTATTACCACAGTCTGGTCTAGGTCACGGTCATCACCTCCAAAGAAGCTCTGTGCCCTTTCGTTATCACCTCCCCACCCATCACCCGCTCCCACCCCGGAGCCCTACACACCCACCTGTTTTCTGTCTCCATCGATTCCCCTCCCCTGAGCTTTCGCGTGAATGGGATCCTATAGAATGCGCTCCTTCGTGCCTGTCGTCTTTCACTCACCGTAATGTGTTCCAGGCCACCCGCATTCGAGCATGTGTCGGGACCTCGTTCCCTGTGCTGCGAATGGCCTTCCATGGTATCTATACGCCACCTTTTTTATCCTCTCATGTCAGCGTTGATGGACACTCGGGCTGTTTTCCTCCTTTGCCTGCTGTACTTTCATGCACAGGTTTTCATGTGGACATACATTTTCATTTCTCTTGGGTGCATACCTGGGAGTGGAACTGCTGGGCCCCCTGGTAACTGTTTAACATTTGAGGAGCTGCCGACTGCTGTCCCAGGCTGCTGCTCCGTTACATTCCCATCAGCAGCACGTGAGCGTCCCCGTGTGTCCGCATTTTCACCTGAGCGTGTGATCTGCCTGTGTGACCGAGGCCAGCCTAGTGGGGAGGAAGTGGGATCTCACTCTGGGTCTGACTGGCTGCAGACCACAGAGGGCCTTGTTGGCTGGCCTCGCAGGTGCCGGTGGGTGGGACGGAGCCCAGAGGCCAGAGGGTGTTCTGTCCCAGGCGATGCTCCTTTCTGTCCCCGAGAGGTGGCTACACACTGAGAGCCGTGTCCTTCCTCCCCATATCGCTGTAGGCGCCGCCTCCCCTCCATGCATGGCTGCACCCCTTTCCTTTCCAGTCAGTGGAACCTCCTTTTCTGCTCTTGGCCCAGGGTCAGCACTCACGGTGTTGCTTCTTCATTTGGTCCCGGGGTGGGACGGCCTGCCCATCCCCTCCAGCCTCGGGCTGTGGCTCCCCACGCACATGTCAGACACTGAGAACCGTTACCAGCAGCTGTGGGGTCGACAGGCTGTGTGTGTCTTCCTTTAGGTGTGAAGAGAAGGGCCAGCATCTGCCTCCTTTACACTCACCTGCTGGATAGAACTACGCACTCTGGCGGAGCGGGCACCAGGGGCGCGGCAGGGGGCACCGGCCAGTGGGTCCCTAAAAATTATGGACAACTTAAATCCGTGCATATTGAAAACCACACACACACACACACACACACACACACACACACACACACACGTTCGCACGCATACACTGCCTGACCCAAACTGAAATGCAGACTTGAGTCTAGTTCCCAGGGCAATGTGGTGACTCAAAGCCCATTTGTCCCTCTTTCCTCTGGAGAGTTCCACAGAGCTGAGTCCTGGCGGCCTGAAGTCGCTGAGTGTGACCTCACGCTGTTATAATGACAAGGAGGCAGGATTCAGAGCAAAAACTTAATGAATTCCATGCTGACTTCCTGACGTCCCTGACACCAGGCAGCCGCACCCCCAGTCACGGGGGCAGCCGCACCCAACGCCGGGGTGTTGTAACACGGGCGCCCCTCTGGCTCCACCCTGCTCCTTGAGCCCAGGTGGACGAGCCTCGTTGTGAGCGAGCGTTTCTGTCCTCAGGAAGTGATCCCCATGCACCTGGCCACCTCGCCCATCCTGTCGGACGCAGCCGCGCGCTTGGAGTGCCAGCTGAAGAGGAACCCCGGGGACCGGGTGTGGGGCCTGGACCCCGGTGCGGCGGTCCCAGGCCTGCCTCCCGGCGAGACCCCCTCGAGCGGCTCCCTGGTGAAGAAGAGACGGAAGAGGAGGAGGAAGGCCCAGCTGGACAGCCTGAAGAGGGACGACAACTCCGACACGTCGGAAGACGAGGACATGTTCCCCATCGAGATGAGCTCCGACGAGGAGCGGGACCCGGTGGACAGCAGCAGGTGAACGTGGGTCCACGGGGTCAGGGCCCCTGGAGACCAGGTGATGTGACTGCTACACATGATCCTTACAACCCCCTCACCCCGCCCCGTGGATGCATTTAAAAACGGACACTTGCCTTCATTGTGATTCTGTCGCTTTTAACATTTGACTTTAATCTCTCTCTCTTTTAACCAGAGCTCTTTCTAACGACACACCTGCATTCCAAGAAGACGTTCCCAAGGAGAACCTGCCCCCAGTCATGCCTTATTCTCAGTCATCATCGTACCCTAGTTCCGATAGAGAGTGGTCACCCAACGCCAGGTAAGCTGCTGTGTGTGCGTGTGTGTGTGTGCACATGTGCGTGCTGGCCTGTCCTGGTCCAGAGGATTTGAAGTCAGTTAGGAGGCATGTTCCATAGAATAGAAACATAAATAAAAGTGGAATTCGTTAGGACAGAAGAAGATGCAGACTAGAGTAGGAGGTACGGGGGATTAGCAGCATGTGCAGGCCCTGTAGCAGAGCTGAGAGGCAACTCCAGCGCTTAGCTCCCTGGGATGGCGTGGGAAGGAGAGGCCCTGGTTAAGGGTCACAGGGCTGATGGTCACGGGAGGATACAGGTGACAGCTTTCCTTGATCCTTGTCTCCAAAGTAAGATTCAAGCCGCGAGGCTGCTTCAGGGGCCACTGAGGCCGTTCGGATGACCGCTTCTCCCTTCTTCCCCAGCTCAGTCCTCTGCTGAGTCCGAGGGTGTGTGTTTCCTGGAAATGAGCCCTCACGTCGGCTAGACTTCCCGTGTGGGCAGTTTTCAGAGAGCGGGAGGGGCAGATCTACCTCATGCAACCGCAGCAGGGGCCATAGCAGCCATTGGGATGAAAACTGGTTCTTGGGGAGCCACACACACAGCGACCCAGACCCCTGACATTAAAACCTCACGCCCCAGGAAGCACTGTTAGGGGAAACGGCCAGATGTTCCGGGGGTGGACATAGTGAGAAAGAGGCGGCGAAATAGCTGTCTCAGTGAGAGCGAAGGACAGCTTGGGTTATGCGCATTCTTTTTTTTTTTTTTTAGAGAGGGAGAGGGACAGAGGGAGGGAAACATTGGTATGAGAGCGAAACGTCGATCAGCTGCCTCCTGCACCCCCAGCCCTGAATCGAACTGGCTGCCTTTTAGGTTCACAGGATAACACCCACCCTCCCGCCCCCCAGGCCAGGCTATTCTCACGCTTCATGTGAGACTTACCTCTGGTTTACAGCGGTTGTGGGGGTCCCCGGAGCTGCAGAGCTTCCTGCCTAAGCCTGTTTCCTGTGCTCACCAGGCCTGGTTTCACTTTCACCCGTGTGATGTGTGCATGATGCAGCACAGGGAGCAGGTTTGGGGGGACAGTGCTGGGCTTCAGGTCAGGGGAGACAGGCCACATCCTGGTGTCCAGCTGGGACTGGGACGATGAATGTCAGTCAGCCGTCTGCCAGGGGGTGCTGGGGGCCTGGGCAGTCCCCTCACTGAGGTCTGTCTGTCTGTCCCGTCCAACAGCAGCATTGTGCTAACTACACACGTAAATTAAAATGTACTAGCAGCCATCCTGGAAAAGTAAAAAGACAACTGAGGAAATGAACTTGGATGATGTATTTCATCTGACCCTGTATATCCAAAATACCATTCAGGTAGTCAGTTTTAGAAAACATTATTAATGGGCTGGCCGACATGACTCAGTGGTTGAGCATCGACCTGTGAACCAGGAGGCCACAGTTCGATTCCCGGTCAGGGCACACACCCAGGTTTCGGGCTCGATCCCCAGTGTGGGGCGTGCAGGAGGCAGCTCTCATCATTGATGTTTCTCTCTCTCTCCCCCCGTCTCCTTTCCTCTCTGAAATCAGTGAAATATATTTAAACCAGTATTCACGAGATATTTCACGTGTCACGTGTGTGGTAGGTCTTTGCCGTCAGTGTGTCTCTCAGATGGACAGCACTTGACCATTTGGACTGGTCACCTTTCCCGTGCCCAGCCATCATGGCAGCCAGTGGCTTTCCTGTCCGACAGTGAGGCGGGTCCCATCCCGGAACCTTGGACATTCTCTCCTGGGGTCCCTGGAGAAACACCCCCAGAGGGGAACACAGGACTTGAGGAGGACAATACGGGGGGTGTTTGGACACCAGTGGATGGAAAGTATGCTCACTATTAATGTTAAGAATTTAGGTGTTTCAAACACAACCCCGAAGAGGTTTTCGCTTTCCCATTTTCCTCTGCAAGTTCGAGGTGACGACCGCGGCAACTTATGAGGACTCGACCGCTGTCCGATGCAGTGAGCAGCTGGGATGAGTGGCACACTTCCATTCATGGCATCATGTGTGTTCCTTAAGGGGACAGCTGGCAGCTCACACAGTCAGACCACGCGCCCCAGAGCCGGGAGGAAGCCCTGTGCTCTGAGCCGTGGAGGACAGTCCTGCATGGGCACGAGGATGTGCAGGAAGGGAGCTGGGCCTCGGGCAGCCTCCTGTTCCTGCGGTTAAGAGAGTTCATGTTGATGGCGATGTCAGCGGAGCTGCTCGGCTGTGGTCAGGGGCCTGGGAGGGTCATCCCTGACAGCGCCACCCCTGACGGTGGTCCCGGGACTGGTAGGAAGTTGGGTTTCACTTAACTGACCTGTGACCGTTCTTCTCTTCATGTGCATCCCCGGCATCCAGTAGCCTGATAGACTGCAAAAGGACGCCCCCTCACGTGGTGGTGGCGGCAGAGGGCCTGCTCTCTAGCTCTTGCCCTCCACAGTCGTCCATCCTGCACGCTCCGGAAAGGTAGTGGGCCTGCCCCAGGGGGTGTCTTCCTAACCAGCTCTTCACTAACTCCTCCGCGTCCTTTAACCACACTCACCACAGTCACACAGGAAAGCGCGTGGATTCTCCGAAGCGAACATCTATATCTAACTCTTACCGATCTGTTCTGCCAGCTAACCAAACCACTGACGCTGAAGACACTGTTTCTTCCTCTCCTTTCACTGTAAGCTGATTAGGTACTTTCTAACTTAGTACGAACTTGGAAGCTCTCTGGGAATGTGGTTTAATCACAGACTTCTCCCTCACTCGGTTGCGTGCCTTCAGAACAGAATAAAGAAGGACAACTTGGGAAGGTGACCCAGTGTTTTGTGACTGGGGTGGCTCAGCCGGCAGGCTAACACGGTTTTTGTAAAAGACAGTATTTGAGAGTAATGAGCTGATCATGCATGATTATACATGTGCTGGGTCGCGCCATCGGCTGTTTGCTCGGCGTTCCAGAGCCTGCGGTCTGGTCATAGGTTTGTCTTCTCGTTGGAAGCAGCGGTCTCAGGCTTCTGTCCTTTTCCCTGGCGGTTGCCCGCAGCGTTGTGGAACGAAGGGGTTCACTTTAAAGCTTCAGCGAAGGAAGCTAGGATTACTTTTTAGATGGGAAACGGCTTTTCCTTTTGATGAAAGACCCGAATCTCAGGATGTGCATGTGCAGAAGGAAGGCCGTTTTCAAATGAGGTGGACTGAGCTGTGAGCAGCGATAGCCGATACCCTTATTGGAACCGGCAGAAATGCTGGAAACGGTTGTGTGGCTGGTAAACGCGTTACTGAGAAGATCAGTCAGCGACCTCGTAAGCTTGCTTTTTGGAGCAACCCTTGATCTCAGAGGCTCATATTGACAGCGGAAACTCTCCGGTCCCTCTTCAGTGGGACCGAGTCCCCCGCGCAGTCGAGCACGTGCGCTGAGCACAGGAGCCTTTGAGGAGGGCTGGCGAGGGGAGCGCCCACTGCTGTTCCGACGGAGCGGTGGGCCGTGCAGCTCATCTCCGCTGCTCACAGGCGAGGTCCTCTGTGGGTCTGTGTGGGCGCACCGGGCGCCTCGGGGAGCCGGTGGCCTTCCTGCAGGGACCAGGATGTGCGGGTGCTGGAGTGGGGGGCTCTGGAACTGTGGGTGTTTGCATGCTTCCGGAGCAGAGGGTGGCAAGCGGCACCCCGCCGGCCACAGCGGGCCCCGTCTCTCTCAGGCCGCCTTCGCACTCCGATGGCAGGACTGAGACCGCGACAGACGGTGTGGCCCACAAGCCTGGAACACCCGCGCCCCAGCCTTTTGCAGCATGTGGGAGCCCTGCCCTGAGCAGCTCCGCCGAAAGGGCTGCACTGAACTCAGTGGCTGAGACTTGAGTCCACAGACTTGGAACAAGGCACACAACACAATGGAACACAAGCTGCGTTTAGTGAGATAGACACAGTGGCAGGGGCCTCAGGACAGGGCTCGCAGGCGCGGGTGAGCTCCCCCTGGACGCCCGACGAGGCGTGGACGCAGGCTGCAGTGCAGGTGCAGAGGCCCCGCCGAGGCCACGACCTGTTGGCGGAGGACGTGCCGGTCGGAGGGCGCTGGCCCTTGAGGAAAGCGGGAAGACAGGCCTGGAGGAAGCAGGGAGGTGGGCAGGTGATGACCTTGACCTCTCCGACGTGTGGCTCCTCTCTGACGGCATGTGCTGTGTCCCCTTTTATGCGCTCCCACCAGGTGCCATCTCGGGACCCTCACCCCACAGCTACACGTGTGCAGAGGACCGTGGCGGGGGCCCCGGGAGGAGGAAGCAGGCTCTGTACTCCGAGTGGAGGGGGCAGGAGGCTTCCCTTGTCTGGAGCGCTTGCCTAGAGTGAGGCAGGATCAGTGCGGCCAGTGAGGGTCTCGATTGGACACAGTATGTGTCATCGTGAGCTCTCCGTGTCCTGACAGGGAAGTGCGTTCAGACAGGGTGGACTGTCCCTCAGCCAGGGGACCAAGCCCGGCAGCGAGGCGCCGAGAGACCAGGCTGGGAAGGACGATGGGAAAGGAACCCCAGAAAGGAACCCCGCGGCAGCTTGCTTTCCCGCTTCATCTGAAAACTGCCGTCTTCCCCAGGGCAAGGGTGCGGGAGGCTAGAGACAGGAAAGGCTCCACGGGGCGTCCGCCCACCTGTGCGCGTGCAGTGCTGTGGGGATCGGCGGGTCAGTTGGTCACTCCCAGCTGGTGACTGGCTGGGCAGCGGTCAGATTGGTTCAGGTCTCGAGAGTGAACATAGAGAAATCAGGCTAGAACAGCCACGGCCGCTTAGAAGCCAGCCCGAGGACGAGGCCTTGCGCGCTGTCGTGGAGGGCCCCGCGGTGTTCCTGGACGGCGTCCTGTTTCCTGAAACCTCGCGCGGAGGCTCCTGCCGTGGGCGCGGGTCTGTGGCACGGCTGGCACACAGTGCGGTTTCCTCTTTCAGAGCCAGAGCAGACTCTGCCCTGTCCTAAGTGAGGCCTCAAGTGGGGGCGCGTCGAGGGCCAGGGCTGGGCGCTGTCGAGCCTGGATGGACGACGAGAACGCAGGAGAGTAAACCAGCGCTCGGGAGGGCGGCTGGCTGTGGAGGAAGGACAGGCTCTCTCTTTCCTGTCTCTTTTCGTCTCTTTCTTTCGATCTTCCCTTTTTAATGCTACTTCTCGTCTTTTCTGCCTGGCACTGGGCACACCTTCCACCTGGACAGCTGACTGTGGGCCCCTGGTGGCCTCAGACGGGACACGTCCCGAAGCCATGCTCGTAGGGCAGCGATTTCCAGCCGGTGCTGAGGGCCTTGACTTTGTCGTCAGGGACACCGACTTCTTTTCCCTGAAATTGTCAAATAAAAATGTCAACAGCCAACACAGCAATAGCCCTTTGGTATAAATGAATCAAAATTATACCTATCTTTTTGGATCAGATCGGCAAAAAAGAGAATATATTTTTGGCTGTGAAGCAGAATTTTAGAAGTTTATGTGCCAGGAGATGAACTAGGTTGAAGATCGCTGTTCTAAGGGAATGGCAGGTTGGGTGCTTTTTCTGGGCTGTTTGAACCATAGATTTTAAAAAGGTTCTTCCTGCTTTAATCGTGGATCTGTGTTTTGCTCAGTCCTTCAGGTTCCCGCCCTTCGACCCCTAAAAGTGACTCCGAGTTGGTGAGCAAGTCGGTGGACAGGACAGCGCAGAAGAGCAACCTGGAGATGCTGTGGCTCTGGGGGGAGCTGCCCCAGGCCGCCAAGGTGAGTGTACCCCGTTCCCACCCCCACAGCGAGCCCGCCCCTAAAAACTGGAAACGGACACTGTCTTCATCCCAGAAACTATCTCACAGGCCAGTGTATTTTAAGAATCTGGAATTATTATGTTTCAAGATGTGTGTGTTCTGCAAAAAGTATTTTAAGGCCCTAGGACAGTCGCATGGCCTCTCGTATCCCCGGTAAATGTTTGTGACCCGAACCAATGAGTGGGGAGTGAGCGAGGGCCAGGCCTTCCTGTTGAGACTCAGGACGGGCAGCTGCGTGGAGAGCAGGCCGCTGGGCTGGCGCTGGTCCATGCCCTTGGTGGGTTATATTTAGCTGTTGTCACGGGAAGTGCCCATTTCGCTGCCTGCAAACTGCTGACCAGGTGCCTCCCCTCTCCCAAACCCCCCCAAGCCCCATCACTGGTTGCTGGGGAGACGGCATGGAAGTGCAGACCCATCGCTTCTGGAAAGCGGGCCCAAGCACAGGCCCCGGCAGCACGTTCCTCTGTGCCAGGAGCCGAGCTCAGACACAGGGCTGAATGCCCCCCCCCCCCAGTGCACAAATCGCCTTTGGATTTTGTTTGGAGGAACCTTTTCTGTGACTGGAAACTCCTTGCAACCAGCTGCCACCAAACTCACTCATTCACTCACATTGGGAGTGAAATGTATACACACACATGGAGATGCCCGGATGTAAGCGCTCGGGGCCATGCATTTCCCACGTGAGCGTGGCCATGCGACTTGCACCCGGACCAGGGAGGGGGACCCCCTGGGAGCCCCTACCTTTGCAGGGCTGCTCACGCTGACCCCCCACAGGGACAGACCAGATCTTGACTCCAGCAGCAGAGGTTGGCCTTGCACACTCATCGGGTCATCCGTAACCGTAACCGTGGCTCAGTTACTCTTGTCCCGGCAGCATCCCCGGTGGCCACACTGCCCGTTCTCCTGGGCGTCTGGGCTGCTGCCCCCTGCTGGCCGTTACTGGTCTTACTCTTTCTGCTCAGCAGTTAGTGGTTTTTTTTCTCCATGGTTTTTTATTACATAAAGCATTACAAAGATTAGTACATGTATCTCTTTTTCCCCCCTGCGCAGTTGGTGTTTTGAGGAACAGTTCCTCTACGTTGGCACGACTGTTCTGGGTGTCTGGGCCCTCGGGCGGGTGCGGAAACCACCAGGCGACCCGGAGCTGGAGCCGCTGGGCGCCTGGCCACCTGGGGTTCTTTGTTACCTCGCTCTTCCTGCTTGTGCTCTGACCCCTCCTGCTCCCTCTGTGCCTGCCCTTCCATCTAGTCGCCTGCACACAAGATGAAGGACTCCAGCCCGCGGAGCAGCAGGAAGATCTCGGAGAAGATGCACTTCCAGGCCATTCACAGCGAGCCTCCCGAAGTGTTCACTCACCCGCTGGCTGAGGAGCCGCCTCTGCAGCCGCTTTCGGAGCAGAGCAAGTCTCAGACCGAGATGCAGTTTGTGAATGAGGGGGACATCGAGGCCTTGGGAGCCGCAGCCCCGCCCCTACCTGCCACCGAGGAGCCCAAAGCCCTCTCTGCCCTGGCGGCAAGCAAGACGGACTCGCCGTCTAGGAAGAAAGGTGCGGGCGAGGCCGCTTCCCGCTCCTTCTGTGCATGTGTGTGCTGCAAGCTCCAGGCCCGCCTGCAAAGCTAGAACATGGACCCGTGACGTCTGTCCTGGCCGGTCCCTGCCCTTTGGCCTGATACGTTAGTGAAGAGAATCTAGTCATAGACAGTGAGATGTGGAGGAGGTTTTGGGGGGTCGTGTGTGAACCATCACTTCACAGTCGGGGCCCTTCTGAGCTCTTCCACACACAGAGGCACTTGGAGGTCAGAGGTTGGAGGTCACAGGCTGGGCGTCCCTGGCCGTGGCTCTGACCTGCTCCTTTGCTCCTTTGCAGACAAACGAAGCCGGCACCTTGGGGCTGATGGCGTCTACCTGGACGACCTCACAGACATGGACCCCGAAGTGGCCGCCCTGTACTTTCCCAAAAAGTAAACCTTCTTTTTATTCCTCGTGCCGTGTTCCGTGATCTGAAGAGGAATCTGTGCGAGCTCTCCTTTTCCTCCTGTTTGATTCGAGAGTGAGAAGAGGTGTCCTGACAAAAACAGCCAGTGCAGAGTGGGCTTTCTCTGTAGACATGGCCGGAGGGGGGGCGGCATCTCCATGCGGCTGGCTTTCCGCTGTCGGAGCAGAAGGAGGCTGGAGGCCATCTCCCCTGAAGACACTGAGGTTGTGTGTGGTGGTCAGTGACCACTGATGACGCCAAGGTTGTGTTGTGGTCAGTGACCACTGATGATGCCAAGGTCATGTTGTGGTTAGTGACCCACTGAGGATGCGGAGGTTGCGTTGTGGTCTCTGACCCACTGATAACACTGAGGGTATATTGTGGTCAGTGACCACTGATGACGTCGAGGTTGCATTGTGGTGGTCAGTGACCCACTGATGATCCCGAGATCATATTGTGGTGGTCTGTGACTCCTGATGACCCCGAGGTTGTGTGTGGTGGTCAGTGACCACTGATGACGCCAAGGTCGCGTTGTGGTTAGTGATCACTGATGACCCCGAGGTTGTGTGTGGTGGTCAGTGACCCATAGCCCGATTCAGTGGCAAAGGCAGCAGCTGCGTGGCCCTCTCTCCACGGGAGGGTCCATGGCCCATCCTCAGTTCTAGGGTTTGCAGGGAGCGCCAGGTCCACGGAGGGTGAAGCCCAGAGCTGTGGCCTCTGAGGAGTGTGCTCGATCCCGTCTCTCCACGTGGGTTTGGGGGGGATGCAGGGATGTGGGAGCAAAAGCAGGTGGTGCTTTCTGCTCAGAATGCCTTCAGCTGGTCTCTGTTTGGTGCTTTAATGAAAAGTCCGTCCCGGGATGGAGCCTTTGCTCCGTGGGGGTCTCGGATTGCGAGTCCTTTCACATGTGTGAGATCCCAGACCAGGAAAATCCTCAGAACACCTCCTCTTCCTCCTTCCAGCGGGGACCCTTCTGCGCTCCCCAAACATGCTGACAACGGAGCCCGGTCAGCCAACCAGTCCCCGCAGTCCGTGGGCAGCTCTGGCGCGGACAGTGGTGTGGAGAGCACCTCCGACGGCCTGAGGGACCTGCCCTCCATCGCCATCTCCCTCTGCGGCGGCCTCAGCGACAACAGGGAGATCACCAAAGGTACTGGCACCTCCGAGCTGGTCCTCGGGCCAAGAGCACCCTCTGGTGGCAGCTGCTCAGAATGCCCGGGGGCCTGGCTTCCATTCTTAGTTGTAGTCCGGCTGCCACCTCTGCATTTGGTGAAGGACAGCACACATGACTCACTGTTGCTCACGACCCACGTGCTGCTGGCTTGCCCTTGGTGACCTTGGGTTGCACCCGGCGACCTTGGGTTCTAGTGTTCACACGTGGCTTCAGGCAGCAGCCAGGCCATCGGGGTCGCTCATTGTCAGGGCGCCTGCTGAGCCCGTTCTGTGTCTTTGCCCCGTGCCAGTCCCTCGAGGTGTTGGGCCTGCAGCCCCGTGGGGGTGGCAGTGTTGGGGGACACCGTGCACTGGAGGGGTAGGGGCATCAATGCTGTGGGTGGAGGAGGGGCCCAGCTGGAGCTGAAGGTGCTCTCAGGCTGGCATAGCAGGTGAATGGACTCATGGCGCCCATCTGATTCGTAAAGCGCTGTCCCAGTCCCTGTAGTTACATGGGGAGGTGGCCCAGTGTCCCAACCAGTGCAGCGCGCCATTCCCCCTGACATTCCCCGAGGAGACCTGGGAACTTACGTCCACCCCGCCCCCCCTCCACTGTCTCCCCCACTCGCTGTGGTCTGAATTGCTCGCAGGGAGCAGGGTGGGTCCTGCACTTCTCCCGCTGCCACTCATGAGCCACCTTCCTGCCCCGAGATGCCATCTAGACCCTTGTCTCCCTCCTGAGGTCCCTTCACGCTTTGTGGATTGTTTCTCAGCAGAGACTGGGCCCCTTATTCCGGCCCCTGACTCCACTCATCCATCACCCCAGTGATGAACTGAGGTCGCCTCCTGACCTGGGGCTCCCTGCCAGCTCTGAGCATGTGGGGCTGGGTCAGCTGCGGGGCCTCACGCGGTCCCCTGCCCTTCCTGGGGGTGATGGTGGTCAGCACCCCGCGCGCTGGCGTTGAGTGAGCCCTTCTGTGAGGCAGGACACTGCCTTCCGCTCTCGCCCCCACCCATCCTCACAGCCCCCGTGGCAGGCGAGGGAGCTGAGGCTTGGGGAGATGATGCACTTGCCCAGACCTGCTTCCCCAGGGGCGTGTGCAGGCTGTATTCCCACCCCCACCCCCATGCGTAGGAGCCCCCCGAAGGGACGTTTCCCCACATCCTCATCTGCCTGGGCTCCCCTCACTCTGCACTGATGCTGCCCCCAGGCAAGGTGAAGGTCCTGCCCTTACAGGAGCACGCGAGGACTTCCACGCAGGGGAAGGCACAGGGCCCGCGGGGACCCTCAGCACGCCCATGGGAGCGCGAGCCAGGGACTAGGCCTGTGCTTGAACCAGCTTTCCCTCCTCTCTCCCCCTCTCCCCTGCGCTGCTTCCCAGACGCGTTTTTGGAACAAGCCGTGTCATATCAACAGTTTGTGGACAACCCTGCCCTCATCGACGACCCCAACCTGGTGGTGAAGATCGGGAACAAGTACGTTTCTCCCGAGGCGTCTCGGCAGCCAGTGCCCGGTGCCCGTTTGGGGTCAGCTTTCCGACGGAGACCTGGGCGGAGCCGGGACGTTGTTGTAGGCGCTCATAGTTTGCCATGAGTCCGTGTGCGGCTGTGTGATCGCCCTGGTGACAGTGCCCGGCGCTCTGCAGCTGGTGGGCTGATGGCATCGTGGGTCGTGTGGGTCCGAGTGCTCACTGGCACCGGATTTTACGTGGAAACATGTATAGCCCGGGCCTGGGGGACTTGGCCCGAGGGGCCCGCGGGGGTGATGGGACGGGCAGCGTGTCCCCCCGTGAGAGCTGGGTGTGAGTCGGGCGGGCAGGTGCTTGGCAGACGCTGGCGGACTCCCTGGAGGCAGGCGTGGATGTTCGCGTGTTGAGCTCGGGGCCCCGGCTTTTCCTTGAAGCCCGGCCGGCGATGCCACAGGCTCTGCCGCCTGGGCAGCCGCTCGCCCCGCAGTGCGGCCACGGAAGGGGGACGTGTGGGGAGGCCGCGCTGCAGGCAGCAGCGTGGGCTCCTCACGGACCCAGCTGGAGTTCCAGAACTTTCCTTGGCCACGCCTCGTGACATTGGCTCTTCAGCCTGGCCTTGGGTTTTTTAAAAGTTTTTTTTTTTAATTATATATTTTTATTGATTTCAGAACAGAAGGGAGAGGGAGAGAGATAAAAACATGAACGATGAGAGAGAATCATCGATTGGCTGCCCCTGGGGATGGAGCCTGCAGTCGGATGGGCGCCCTGACCGGGAATCCGTGAGCTCGGGTTCACAGGTGGTGCTCCACCACTGAGCCACCTGGCCGGCAGGCCTTGGTCCTTTGATGCTTCTTTCGTTGTTTCCTGCAGGTATTATAACTGGACCACGGCGGCCCCTCTGCTGCTGGCAATGCAGGCTTTCCAGAAACCTCTGCCAAAGGTGAGCTTGAGCCCGAGAAGACGCACACCAGAGACATGGGCCGTTGGAATTTAAATTTTATTTTAGAAACCACAAAGCTAATTATGTTGGGCTCTTCTGAAGTTCTCAGGCATCAAGGTCAGGGGTTTGAACCTGCTGCTCTTGCCCCTCAGAGGCCATGGCTTCCCTTGCACCCTGTGTGCCCGTAGCAGGAGTTCTGTCTGCTTCGCTGTCAGAGAATCCTGCTGCCTGGGCTCCCCGAGGTCTCACCTGACCTTGGGGAGTCTGCGCTCGCTCCTTCCTTGTGTGCGAGAGTGTGTATGAGTGTGAGTGTATGTGAGTACGTGTGCGAGTGTATGCGAGAGTGTGAGTGTGTGTGCGAGTGTGTGCGAGTACATGTGCGAGAGTGTGTGTATGAGTGTGTTTGATGAGTCTATGCTTGCTCTGTGTGTATGTGTGTGAGTGTGTGTATGCATGTGTGAGAGTGTGTGTGTGAGTGTATATGTATGTGCTTGATGAGTCTACGCTTGCTTCTTGTGTGTATGTGAGTGTGTGTGTGTGCATGAGTGTGAGTGTGTGTGTCTGGTAAGTCTGTGCTTGCTCCTTCCTGTGTGTGTGTGAGAGAGTGTGTATGTGTGTGTGTGACAAGTCTGTGCTTGCTCCTTCCTGTGTGTGTGTGTGTGTGTGTGTGATTGTGTTTTGGGATTTGGGGATGGTGACCTCATCTTTGGGGGACTCTATCTGTGAGCATTCTTCGTGCCCTGGGCGGAGGGCTTGCTTTCCTGGGTGGTTTCCTTTTGTCTTACCAGGTTCCTCACAGTATCCATGGCCCTGGACACATGTTTATGTGACATACTTCAGCTCTTACAATTCAGTAAGAGAAAAGATGAGTGCCATGGAAATGCTGTTAAAGGGTTTAGTTTACAGACAGGGAAATGCACACAACTTCTAAACCTAAAGAAATGCGTCTTTGTGATGCGCATCCTCAGTCTCTTTACAAGCGAGTCAGTAGCTTTGACCACCTTTATGGCTTTTATTTAACGTAGGATTGTTCTTATGTGCAGAGCCTGTCAGCCTTCTGCAGCTCTCGGGTTTGTGTCATATCTGCTTGCCCGTTTCCAAAGCCTGTGGAAATGTGCCCTGTCTCTTCTTCTAGAACTTTCTTCAGTCTTTGATCCATTGAGATTTTATTTGGAGAGTGATGGGTGAGGCAGCAGGAACCAAGCCACTTTCTCCGGCTGGTTATTGCACTGGGATGCGTTGGGTGCAGGGACCAGGGGCGCCGAGCGGGTTAAGTAGCAGGGGTTTCCATCGCCATCATAAGCTCTCAGAGGCTGGTTGTCCCGGGCCTGACGAGTCTGAGTTAGCTTCTCTGGGATTTTCTTGGCTTTCCCTTCAGGATCACGGTTACCCTGAATGCATGGAAGTTTGATGGGGGGAGATTCAGTAATGACTAATCGTCTTCTACGCGTCACCTTGTGCAGCCACATCCAAAGCAGGAGGGCTAGAGGCAGACTCTCCCATTTCACTGGCCACAGCTGGGTCCCAGGCTCACCTTCCAGGCGGCTGCTGACGAGACAGCGGCTGTGAATAGTGCAGACCTGGGAACTGAGGTGCATTTTCTGGATTGGAGGCTGCCTTCCCGGAGCGGATCGCAGCCTGATCCTTGAAGAGAGGTTAGGGTGTCGGCAGGAAGGTAAGAAAGGGGGTGATGCCCCCACGGAGGCAGCTGGCAGGGTTGGCACAGCTGCCCAGTGATTCCAGAACCTTCCACCCGATGCCTCTTGCCCCCTGACCGGCAGCTACAACTTTACCATCTAGTGCACTTCTCTGTGAATTTACATTTATTTCTGAACGTTGTCTTTTGTCCTTTAAAACGTTTACTCATGTACCACCTGCATTTTAAAACGTCACTGTAGTTTCAAGTACACTTTCCTATTGAGTAAGGCTTGTGTCTTCTTACTGCTCTCCCGAGAAGGGTCTTGGCTGTTCCTGTGTGTTTCCCCGTGAACTTGGGAACCCGCTTGTCTAGGGCTGACAGCAGTCCTGCTAGGCATTTTTCATGGGGGCCTGACCTTGACGGGTGAATTAGGAGGGGCAGGTCCTCCACCTCCTTCCGGGGGGGCCTGTTCGTGAAGGGGGTCTGTGCGGTTTGCAGGTTGTGGGTTTTTGTGTGTTCAGGTTTTCCTGTGTGTCAGGTTGGAGTGTTTTAAATGATAAAAAAAAAAAAGCACAAGCACACTTCTGGCTAAATATGTGAATGGCTGATCTTTCCACTTCCCTGCAACCTGTTTGGTTGAAAGACCAAATCCTTCTCTCACTGCTAGCTGATGGCAGCTCCCTGGAACTGCTCTGTAAACCGAGGAAGGGAAATAAGATAGCATTGACCTGGGGACTGGGATTAGCCTCAGGGAGATATTTTGAGCTTTGGAAAGACTTAGAAATTGGCTAGATATTATCGAATCTCCCCCATTGAACTTCCATGTTCTTAGGGTAAGCGTAGGATTTTTTTTTTAACACTTGAGATTTTAAATGCTAATGTTCAGTTTGTCGAAATTTACATCGACTAGAACCATCCTGTGCATTTTACCCATATTATTAATATGCCCCATGAGTCATTTCATTTTTTTATTTTATGATGATCACATTGACAGTAACAGTACCTTAACCAGTGAGCCACTTTAATTTGAAACCTTGCGGTCTGACTAATCACTAATGATTTTCTACGCTTTCTTTTTTCTTTTTTCTCTTTTGCTGTGTTGCATCTTTTTGTTGTTCGTTTATTCCTCTGGCACCTTCTTAAGTCTTCATGCCTAAGTTACCTTCATGCCATTTTGGACGCCATTAGGTTTTGCTTCTCGAAAATTTTTGATTCACACGTCGTATGTTGCGTTTCCTCTTGTTTGTTTGCGCCTCGCTTTGGTTTGCATGTGTCTTTTGGTTTGACTGTGCTGAGTTGATCCTTTTTTGGTTCTGTTATTTATGTTGCCATCCATTTAAAACAGGCCACTGTGGAAGCTATCATGAGGGATAAGATGCCCAGGAAGGGAGGAAGATGGTGGTTTTCGTGGAGGGGAAGAAATACCACGATCAAGGAGGTAAGCATGGCGCCAGGGAGCGTCTGGACGCAGCTCAGTAAGTGTCGGAGTTTCTCAAGGTCTCCCTCCTCAGGCACATAAGCAGAAGCTGGAACACTGAGTTTCCAGGAGCCCGCTCTGCCCCGGGGTAGGCGGGCATCACGATTGCGTGCAGAAGCTGGAGGAGGAGGGCCTGGGGGCGGGGGCAGGGGGAGCTGAGCAGGGAGCTGGGCCCACCTCCTTGCTCTGCTGCCTCTTATCTCGGAGACTCTGGTCCAGTCACACTTTGTAAAAAAATATTTTACTGATTTCAGAGAAGAAGGGAGAGTGAGGGAGAGATAGAAACATCAGTGATGAGAGAGAATCATTGGTGGGCTGCCTTCTGCATGTCCTCACTTGAGGATGGAGGCTGCACCTGGGGCATGTGCCCTGATGGATTTGAACCGTGACCTCCTGGTTCATAGGTCAACGCTAAGCCACTGAGCCATGCCAGCCGGGCTGGTCCAGGCACTCTTCACCTGTAAAAAGAGGGGATTCAACCTGATGGTGAACCTTGTTTTCAGGTTAAATGTTTTCCTCTGCGTGTGAGGATCGTTTCAGTGAGGGATACTCGCGGCTGGAGACTACCATCAGCCTGTACTTTAGTGGCGCGTTGGAGTACACGTGGCTCTGCTTTCCATCGCTGTCAATGCCTGTCCTTGTTTTCAGACCTTTGTCTGCCTCCCAACCTGTCCTCCCATCATTCTCTTTGCTCCCATGCCGCGTGTCCCCCTGGCTTTCCCCGCAAGCTCAGCCCCCCACGAGGGTTCTCGAGAGTTGTCTTGGGGCCTCCTCTCCCGCTTCGATTGCCTGCTTCTCCCTGGGCAGCATCACCCCTGCCCCTGCCCCAGTGAGGACCAGACATTCTCTTTTATTTGATGCCCATTTATCAAGTAGCCAACTAGGTAGGTGGGCATCTCCATGCGATTGCTTCAAGACACCACAAGCCTGTTGTTTTTAATACTGAACGCACAATTTTCTTGCCAATTCCTTCACTGGACCATATTCAGAAAGTGGGGCCACTGCCCACCCACGGGCTCGACACTTCCCTTTCCTCACTCTCACTTCCGTCCCTCGCCAGGTCCACCCACTCACCATCCTAAGTATTTCTCTGATATTCCAGTTCTCTTCACCTTCACTCCCACACATCGAGGCTGCTGTGATCTCTCCCAGGATCGCTTCCAAATGAACTACTTGGGTCCGTTCTTGTCCTCTCTCCATCCTTCATACTGTAATCACATTGTTCTATTTAGGAGACTGGTCCAGTTTATGCTGCTCCCTCCTTGGAGCCTTGTGGTGGGTTCTAATTAAGACCCCTGTCCATAACATGGTCACAGGACCTGGGTCCCCTAGTCCCCGCTCCCTCTTTAGCCTCATCTTTTGCATTCTCTCCCCCATCCTCTGTGCTTAAGTGTCTCTGGCTGAAAGCACATTCTACCCCAGGACCTTTGCACATGATGTTTTCTCTGCCTAGTGCTCTTAGGACCCTTCTCATTCCCCTTCACTGAATTAGCTGGCAGATTAGTCTGCTCTGCTGTTCGCTGCTCTCAGAGCCCTGACTGTGAACTTTTCCTTCACTCCCGACTTTCGTTAGAGTTTGTAATTATGCACATATTAGTGTGGGTATTGGATGAACACTTTCCCCCTCTAGGCCCCTACCCCCAGGCAGGCTGAGACCATGTGCCTTCGGTTCCTGGTGTCCCCAGTGTCCACATTGGACCCAGAGCGGGGGTTGGGCAGACACTCGTCGGGGGGAATGCTGATTGCTTTTGGAAGAAATCCCAAGGCCAAGGGCCAGGCTGGTGGTTAGAACAGTAAAAGAACCTCAGTGAGCTCAAGTTCCGTGTTCCATTCGTTCAAAGGGAAGAAGTGTGGGGAGGATCTTACGAAGATAAAGTTGTTCTCTGCCAGTTCCCGCCAGCATATCTGAGTTTACTGACGTTTCCACTATTTCCAAGGGACCTAACCAGGTTAGAACAAACACGCTCTTTACTTCAGGAGACAGAAAGCCTGAGGGGCCTTGCTGGTCCCTTGCAGGAGGGCAGCCTGTTGTAGGATTTAGGCAGAAGGCTACTTCAGAGACCTGTTTATGGTCCTGTATCCAGTTTCTCACCAGTTTGGGTTGAGGGGAGTGCCAGCATGAAATAAGGAACGGTTATGACATTAAATATTTCTAAAATAAATGTACTTATTTCAGATCGATAGCTATTTAGGAACCAGACTAGCAAAGGATTGTTAATACTGAGTTACCTGCCTCAGCAAATAGGTTAAAATCACACCAATTGCTTGTGTGCTTAGAAAAAGCTAAAGAATGTTTCAAAGTGCTTAGAACTTGTCCTATGTTGAATGCTCACCCTGCTGTTACATTTTTTATATCAGATATTTTTTAAATATTAAAAATTAACCTATTAACCTACCCCGTGAGCAGATGGTCACAAATGAGACTGAATTGAACATCCTCTGTCCTCTGACACTCCTGTCTGGCCTCTGGCCTCCCGTGGCCCTGGGGCGCAGCATCTCCCTCCTCCCTCGCGGCTGTGCGCTGGCACTGTGTTCACCTGCAGCGTCGCAGCCCTCGTGGCAGCGTTAGGGGTGGGGTCTCCTCCCGGTTCTCAGGCGGGAGACCAGGCTCGGGCTCCCTGAGTTGCCCCTGGATCCTGCGTGAGAGAGGGGACTGGCCCAGATGCCTCAGAATCCTGGGGAGCTCAAGTCCATCGGGGCATTTTCTGTTAAAAGTAGGCAGGATTGAGAAAGAGCGACTGTGTCCACATTTTCCCAAGAAAACGCGGTGTGAGAATGTGTCGGGCACTTCTATGAGCAGTTAGTTATAAGGACACCTTCTGAGAGTCGTTGGGTCTCCAGCCCTCGATGCCGCCCTTGCACAGAGCTACGCGACTCTGAAGTATGGCTGGCGCCACACGCACGTGTGGAAACACTCATTTCTGTCCAAAGTGCTTCTCAGCTCCTCTGTGCACCTCCCTGCAGAGGGCTCCCAGCGCCCTGCCTGCCCGGGCAGTGCTGTGGGGGCGGCTTCGGGGGTGCCTGGGCTCAGGCGGACGCATCGGGGCCCCAGCTCCGTTCTGGTGCTTCTCTTTGTGCACCCTGACCTCCTTTCTTCTCCAGGAGAGTAAGCCGGAGCAGGGCCTGGCCGGCGAGAGCCACAGCACCGGGGAGCAGCTGCCGCCGCTCAGCATGGCCACCAGGTACCATGCCAGGCGGCTGGGGTGGCAGTGTCTTTCGGGTTCCAGGGCCGTGGCACAGGCCCGGTGGGTGCTGCTGGCACAGTGCTCTCCGAGCATCGTGGCCTTGGACCCGGTGGACCTGGTGGTGGGGCTGGGGTCCAGTGGCTCTGTCCTTTGTTGAGGGGCCTGGAGCAATGTGTTAGGTTTCCCACCGATCAGATAGAGGCGGTCGCTCCCTTAGATTCTGATTTCCAGAGTCCGCGTCAGGCTGACGTGGTGGAATGTGAGCAGCGCACTTCAGTCCCTGGCTGCGCGAGAGCAGCGGTGACACTGATGGCGGGGTGATGGCCGACGGGAAATCCGTTTCCTCCCCAGGAAGCGGGCCTTCCTCTGTGGTCTCCACGCCAGGACGTAGGTTGCTGCCTTTCTGCGGGGTGATGTGGGTCCCTGGGAGCCTGGCATCGGAGGCGGTAGATGGAGGGGACGCTGGCCAGCGTTGGCCGAGTGTGTCTTGGAGTTGATCCGTCTGCGGGGTCAGGGGTCTCTGCTCCGCGGGCAGTGCCGTCGCCGCTCACGCTGCAGCGCGTGGACACAGAGCGAGTCCCCCTCCTGCCGTCGCCTGGCCTGGCCTGGCCGTGCTCCCGCGCTCGGGCAGCGGGCTGGCGCTTCTTACTCCTCCGCGGGAGGGAACGCTGGCAGGTCCCTGAAGGCGAGATGCGGATCCTCATCATTTTGTGCCTGGGAGGCCCAGCCCGTGCCGACAGGCCCTTCATCCATGTGGCCGGGCGGTCACTGAGCTGATGTGATGGCCTGTGTGTTATGGATTCCTAGGAGAGGTGGGCTCGGAGTTCAAGTCCTCAGACTCCTCCCGGCCAGTGCTGTCTCCCAAACTAGGCTCACTGTTGGGAATAGAAACCCGACAGGTGGCAAGCAGGAAGCAGTCTGCTTTCTCCTTTGCTCTCTGCGGGCCCCGATGACACTGTGTTTGAAGGTGACGTGCTTTATGTGATGTGCTTTATGTGAGCCATTAAAGAAGAGGCTCCTGCTCACCCCACCCCCCTGCCCCCCGCACCTCCCAGCCCCAGATGGGGCATCTGGAGGAGCAGGAGTCTCCCGGGGTTCTGTGCGGGCCCCAGCCAGGTGCCCTGCTCCCGGGATGGCCCGCTCGGGGACTCCGGGAGGGGCGAGTCCTCCGTCTTCATTGGCACCACCAGGGGGTCCCAGAGTCCCTAATTACTTGGCATTGTGTGTGTGGAGCTCATCAGTTGACGTGTAGAAATTCAGACTCCAGGCCCCTGTCCCGCGGCCTCGGTGGGGTGGGGTGGAGGTGTGGGGGCAGCGGGGAACGTGCGCGTCCTTCCAGGCAAGGGGGTCCGACCCTGTTTCTCGATGGCAGCTGGTGCCAGGCTGTGGCTGGGGGAGCAGCCCCTTGAGTGCGGAGGGGCTTAGTGGGCTTGTTGGTACCCAGTGGCCTCTGGTGAGGGGAAGCCCCGAGCCCGCCATGGATTCTGGCCGAAAGCGGTTTCGTGGCCACTCAGGCGCATGTCCTCACTGGTGACGATACTGTGTTCCAGAATGAAGCAGGAGTCGTCCTCCAGCGATGAGGAGCACGCAGCCGCCAGGCCATCCAGCGCCCCCCTGATGCCCCTGCTGTCCAGCGTCGGCTACAAGAAGACCCTGCGGCTCACGTCGGAGCAGCTGGTGAGCGACTCCGTCCTCCCTGGCCTGTGCGTGGCCCTGGCCTGGTGGTGAGCCCAGCCAAGGCACAGCCTCTCAGACTCGCGGGCGATGGTCTGGGCGTCTGTCCGCTCAGGGTCCCACTGCCTCCTGGCGCGCTGGCATCCCAGAGCACCTGCTGCCCTTTTGGGATCTTGTGTCTCTGCCCCGACACGCACGGTCCCGGCCGGCTCCTCGGGGTCGCCTCCCCTCGCCTGCTCCGGTGCAGCCCCGGAGGCTCCTGTTTCACGTGTGGGAGGAGGTGCAGTGAATGCACCCTGAGGTGTGAGTGACGGACAGGCCAGACCAGGTATTTCCACTGTGAGACGCGCGTTCATCCCCCAGGGCCTGGAGGGAGCGCCCGTCTTAGTAGGATGGGGGCGCGCACTGCTCAGGGCCCAGGGCAGAGAGTCAAAGGCCCTTTGTACATGTGCCGCCGCCTTCTTGCCGCTCGTCTGCTGGTTGGTACATTCCCGTCACGGGAGCAGCGAACCAGCAGGCTCTCTTACCCGTGAGACCGCGTGAGGGGCCGGAGAGCATCATGCTGAGGGAAAGCCCGTCAGAGAGGGACAAGCACCACATGATCTCACTCATGTGGGATCTAAAGAACAGGATAAACTGAGCAACCACATAGATCCAGAGACATAGGACGGGCTGGCCAATCTCAGAGGGAAGGGGGTGGGGAGAGATCAACCAAAGATCTTACTTCACATACGCATAACCTACGGGAGGGGGCGGAGTGGGGGGGAGGGGTAAATGGGGAAAGAAAAGTGGGCCACCGGTAACACTTTCACAGCAAAGGTAGTAAAAAAAAAAAATTCACTTTTCCAAATAAACCCCCAAACTCCTGACCCCGCTTCTCGTGAAACAAGCCAGCACCCTGGTCCGGGCTCCCCTCAGGAGGACACGCTGTGTCTTTCAGAAAAGCCTGAAGCTGAAGAATGGGCCCAACGACGTGGTGTTCAGCGTCACCACGCAGTACCAGGGCACGTGTCGCTGCGAGGGCACCATCTACCTGTGGAACTGGGACGACAAGGTGATCATCTCCGACATCGACGGGACCATCACCAGGTGCGTCCGGCGACCTTCACGGCGACCCCTGGGCCCGCGCCAGCCCCTCAGTCCTCTTCCTGTGGCCTCGGGGGCCCGTCCTGCCCAGGGTCTGTGCAGGGGCTGCTCGTGGGTGCCTGCCGCCCGCCTGGACCCAGCAGCTCCTGTACGGCTCGCTGGCCGTGCCCGCCCGGGATGGTGCCGCCTCATCTTGTCGCCGTGGACGGGGCTGAAGAGCCTGCTCAGTGGCCTCTTCACGCTGATTAGGGTCCAGGACCCGATCCTCGCTCAGACGGGAGGGGCCCTGGGATTAGCGTCTCCTGGGATTCGTGCAGATCTGTGCCTCCTGGACATCCAGCCAGAAAGTGTGGGTCTTGTTGGCAGTTTTCATGAGGTGTTTCTGGTGTGAGCTAGAATGGAAGGAACTATTCTCCCTTTTGCGACGCCCTCGCTCTGCTATTTTTCTCGTTTCTCTCCTGACGCAGGTCAGACACTCTCGGCCACATTTTGCCCACCTTGGGGAAGGACTGGACCCACCAGGGCATCGCGAAGCTGTACCACAAAGTGAGCCAGTAAGTACAGAGCGGGCCCCTCGCCCCCCGCCTCCCGCGCGCGGAGCACGGGATGCTGACCGCAGGTGACCGGCCGAGGGGCGTGCCTCCGCCTGGGCGTCAGCGGGGGTGGTGGAGGGAACCCCGGGGTCAGTACCCAGAGACAAGCAAGGAGGTGATTCGTGAGCCTAGACAGCCCTCGGCCCTTCATTGCCCAGCGTTCACTGCGTGCCATGGTGTGCGGGCCCTGGGACGGGCTGGGGGACGATGAGGCAGGTGCGGTCTCTGCCTCCCGGACCCCACGTGACTCCCTCGTGGGTGAGTGAGTCCAGGCCGTTTCTTCGGATGTCACATTTGCGGTCGCCCAGAGACGCTTAGAGGGGGGTTCGCAGCCGGAGACCCAGGAGGAGCTGCGGCTGGGGTTGGGATTTGACCTCCTCTCCCCTGGCAGTGCGGACCTTGAACGAGGTCCCCCTTAAGTGTGAGGCGCTGCAGGCAGGCTAAGGGAGCCCGGCCTTCCACTCACCGCTGGCCCGGGACACGGAACACCCGGCAGTGCTTGTTATTTTTTGCTGAATGCCGTGACTTGTCGGAGTGTCCAGCCCGTGAGGAATGAGCTGGAGCTGATGACACCGGCTCAGAGGCTGTCGATGGCAACAGCTTGCCTGGCTGTTGAGTAAGAAGAACTGTAGCCGGTGCAAAGGGAAGGCACGTGAGACTCGCACTCAAACACGCCCAATAGGAGGATGTTTCCTAAAATACCTGTCTAGGCCCCTGAGCGAGCGGGTGCTTCGGGGCCACCTTTGGATGAGAATTGTGAGTTTCTGCCTTACTTGGTGTAAGTGTTTTATTCCTGCAACTAGAAGTTAGCGCCTGAGAGTTAGCAGGAGTGAGTGTCACTGTCCTCGGATGGACAAGCCCGTCGGGGCCTCTGCAGCCGGGACACTGGGAAGGGTAACTGACTGTTCCCAGGCCGTCGCTCCTCTCCCCTCGGGCCTCGTGGGTTCCTGTGGTCACTGCTCCACCAGTGAGGCAGGGGGCCTGCGAGTGGGAAGAGTCGGGGCCCCTAGATTCCGGGGTGACAACGCAGCTCACCGTGGACACTCGGACCTCAGCCCCACTCCCAGCTTGCGGTCTCATCTCTGGAACGAGGACATAGGCTGGACGACGCTTAGGGCACTGCGAGCCCAGAGTGACCTGCCGCTGGGCTGTGCGGCTGTGGGCAGTACATGTGTGGACGGATGGGCGCGGCTTTCCCAGCCGCACGTGGGTCAGAACCCGAGCGTTTACTAGTAACTGAGGTCACCAGCCGGCACCAGCCCAGTGCCCCAGAGCTGTCCCAGGTGCTGAGCGCCCGTCCCTCAGGGCGCCGTGACCTCGTCCGAACAGGCAGCAGGGCCCCAGCACAGGCCCCGGGAGTGTGGTGAGCAGTGCAGAGTTCACAGACATCCCAGGTGGCTCTGTCCGAGGGACAGGGATAGAAGGAGCTTCCAGTGAGTGCCCTGAGCTGAGCCTGAGGCGAGAGTAGCAGTGAGGGGTGGCGACGTGAGCAGGTGTGAGTGGGGTCAGGGAAGGCAGGCTCCAGCGGGGGCAGGGATGTCAGTGAACTGGGAGAGTCCCCGGGCACCAGGTCGCAGAGGCCTGACGCAGCTTTCACAGGGAGAGTGTCCCTGCCGCCCACAGGCGTGTCCGGGAGCCGGTCCCACTGAGTTAGTGACGGCCCTGGCAGCAGAACACTGGGGCCTGATCAAACCGTGAAATGCATTGGAAAAGCACGTTTGGGATAAAATCGGCATCTCGGACCCTGCAGGTGGCAGCTTTTAGGATCGGGTGTGAAGAGCTGTATACAGAAGGGGATGGTTTTCTTAAAAAGGGACTGCATTCATTAGGCAGCGAAAATGCGGAGACCTTTCATCATATAGACAAGCCGATGTTCCTGGATTCCCGTTGTCTCACAGCCTCCTGTGTCTTGCTTTAAAGGACCCGATGTTAAACCATCTGAGACCAGCCTTCCAGCGTGGGGCCCGGAGGGAAGTGGTGGTTTTTCCTTGCTCATCCCCAGATTTTTTAGAAAAACAACATTTTTAGTGATTTCAGAGAGGAAGGGAGAGGGAGAGAGAGATAGAAACATCAACGATCAGAGAAAATCATCGATGGCTGCCTCCTGCATGCCCCCGACTGGGGATCGAGCCCACAGCCAGGGCCTGTGCCCTTGACCAGAATCAAACGTGGGGTCTTTCTGTCCACAGGCGGGTGCTCTGTCCACTGAGCCAGTTCAGCTAGGGCTCCTCCACAAATATTTCCTGAGCGTCTCCGACATGCCAAGCAGTGTTCTGGGCACAGGGTGGCAGCCAGGAATGTGCCACAGTCCCACCCTCAGGGAGCATCCTGCCAGTGACACGGGGGCCAACAGAGCAAGGCTTAGTGCCCGGTGAGGGAGGGTGTGGTGTGTGTTTTATTAAATAGAGGGACAGGGCAGGGCCTCTGAGCAGAGGCCTAGAGGTGGGGCGGGAGGGAGCTGTCCCAGCAGCAGGGTCGCACGCACTGGGTCCAGCTCAGGAGCGAGTGCGGTGGAGTGCAGTGGGCGGTCGGGAGGGACGGTGCGCGCACCTGTGGGTGAGCCAGGGGTGGGAGGAGGCCAGGGCCCGGGCCTCGAGGGCCTCGAGGGCCTCGTAGGTTATGTTTGGGAGAAGTGCCCAGGTTTTGGAGGGCTTGGCGCGTGATTGGGTTAAATGCTGAGTTTTAAGTGTTCTCTCTGTGTGGAGACGTGGCGAAGGGCAGGAGATGGGTGGGGCGGTGGCAGGAGGGCAGGTCAGGGCCCCCACAGGCTGCCCCCACTTCAGACGCTGCTCTGTCAGAGGCGACCTTGCCAGGGCCTGCGGCAGGGGAACAGGAGAGCCGCGTGGGCCGAGTGGGCTCAGGCACACAGCTCTCGGGGAGAACTGTCTACGAAGGGGAGCAGAGGGGGGCGTCCGCCGGGGGGCTGACGGGAGAAGGGGCTTTGGTGGTGGTTTTGCTCGGCTACTTCTAGGCGGAGATGGAAGAGGTCGGAGCGCAGTAGGTGCTGGCAGGAATGTCCAGTGGAGAGGGCGGGCTCGGAGCTGGAGTCGGGTCTGGAGTGGCAGGTGATGGCGGGGCCGTCACCGAGGAGCAGGGGCAGGAGCAGGCCCGCGCAGGGGCAGGCAGGCTGGGCAGTTCGGTGCATCGGACCTCAGGGTCCAGGGGGTGAAGCAGGGGAAACACCCACCGACTGGTGTCCCCTGAGGCTCACGGGAAGTGGGGCTGTGACCGCGCTCAGCACGGGGCAGCCGAGTGGTCCACAGTCAGACCGCACCGTGGCCGTCCCCTGGCGTGGAGCGGCGGACGGGGTGGGGTGCAGGCGCGGTCCCCGTGCGATGGCGCTCAGCGCGCACGCCCTGTCTCCTGCAGGAACGGGTACAAGTTCCTGTACTGCTCCGCACGGGCCATCGGCATGGCGGACATGACGAGGGGCTACCTGCACTGGGTCAACGAGAGGGGCACCGTGCTGCCCCAGGGGCCCCTGCTGCTGAGCCCCAGCAGCCTCTTCTCCGCCCTGCACAGGTAGGCGCTCCCCTCCCTGGACGGTCGGCAGGAACAGCCCCCTAACGCTCTTCCCAGCCGCCTGCCTGCTCCCTTTGCGGTCACCAGGGCTCTCCGGACAGACGACGGGCCGATTCCTGGGCTCAGCGTCATGTGACGGTCCGTGACCTGCCGCCTCCTCTCCTGTGTCTCCACTTGGCAGAGGGATGCTCTCCCCTTTTGTGGGGGGCCACCCCTCCCGCTCCCTCCCCCCCTTCCCTCCCCACATTGTCCCTCCAAGTCTTAGCAAATCAACTTGCGGTCCATCTCATCGGGGACCTAGGCCGGTTCCATGGCCCTTGTCCCAGATGCCACCGTTCTCCTGGCCCCGTCTCCCATTTTCACCCTCTGGGGGAGTTCCGGTCACTTCATTTTAGTGGACCTGCCTCTGACCAATAGCCAGACTTTGAGTACCTCCTCCCTTCTCCCCTCGGCTATACTCGAGGCAGCCAAGTGGGCTCTGGTCTCGCGGGAGCAAAACCTGCTGAGAGTTTGACTGAAGTTACAGCGAATCTGCAGGTAGAGTTTAGGCAGACTCCTGCCTCCTTGGACCCATCTTCCAGTTGAGTCCTGCGGTGCATGTCCTCGTTTACTCAGGTCCTCCCCGCGCAAGGTCCCCCTCACACGGTCGGAGCGCAGGGTCCCCCCTCACACAGTCGGAGCGCAGGGTCCCCCCTCACGCGGTCAGGGCGCAGGGTCCCCCCTCACGCGGTCAGGGCGCAGGGTCCCCCCTCACGCGGTCAGGGCGCAGGGTCCCCCCTCACGCGGTCAGGGCGCAGGGTCCCCCCTCACGCGGTC
>PVJC01020715.1:0-28914 GCA_004026665.1 Murina feae
TATAACAGTGGTAGATTCCACATAGTCTTCATTTATTTCAGATTTGAATTATAGATGTGTTTCATAGAGGGACTATAGTTATTAGCACTGTGCTACTACTGGAAAAATATTTTAGTATCAATTTAATAATCACTTTGATAATTCTAGGATTGCTATGTAAAGCATTTCATCTTGACATGAATGCTCTTTTTGTAGTAAGAGTATAGACCAGATCTAAGTTGCTCATTAGGGTTGATTCACACTTTTGTTTGTTAGCAATTTGAGCTTAAAGTAATGATTTCAGATGCTTTCGAGCCTTGTACCACAATTAATGGAAACTTGCTTAATATTTTTTCTCTTTTAACAATAATGTCTTGTGTAACAAGTAAAAGGAGGAATATTTCATTTTTAAATTCTTATTATGGAACCTGAGTAATTTGTTTTGAAATGTAATAAAATATTCTCTATACTTAACTGCTTCCATTCAAATCCCAGATGCTATAACAGCTCCTTAAAAAGCACAGCACAATGGTTGAGTTCAGAATCCAGTCTTATAAACAAATCTAATTTGCAGAGTTTGACCTTTAAAAGCCACTGAAAGTGTCATTGATGTCATCACTATTATGTAGATTCTCTTTCAACTCAAAGCACTTTTTTCTGGATTAAGATTTTAACAGTCTATAATCCATCTCATTTCATCTCAGCCCTTATCTCAGAAAAAGATCAAATACCAAAATCTGATGATTGTAAATTGTTAGGAGACAATGCCCAAGTGTAAAGGAAAAGGGTAAAACTGACTATAATCAGCATATCTACTATATAAGAGCCAATAACATTTTTTGTCTTCCTGCCATGCTTTAAGGAATGTAAAAAAAAAAAAAAAAGAAAGAAAAGAAAGTTGAACCCTCAAAAATTAATTCAAAATCACCTATTGTTATTTTTCTGCTGAAGAGAGAGGAAGTGTGTCTCTGGGATGGTTCTTTGCTGCTCGTAAAATGATGGGTTTTGTCCTTTCTTTCAAGAGTGAGCTTTGTACAGAGGTGAGCTCTTCTCCATAGTCACAGAATGGAAACTTAACTCCTACACAACTCACTTCTTAATTTCATGACCTCAAAAATTTCTCAGAAGGATCAGGCCAAAAAGTATGGTAGACTTTGCATAAAATAATGCACTGTTGGTGAATCATATTTAAAAATACAAGCTCAACTGAATAGCACAGTATCTTAATTTTCTGATAGGAAACAATCTGGCATTAGCCATTCAACTTAATAGTGATGAAATATTTGTTTACTATCAAAATTTCTATGTAAGTAAACTAGTTACTAAATTAAGCAAAATCAAAAAAATTGCAAGCATTTCAAGAAAAATAAGAATCTAATATTGACTCCTTAAAAGGAGACAATTAAATCATTTTAAATATAAACTTAAAAGGGTTACAGGAGTGCCAGAATTTCAGATGCCTTGCATTACTAATAACAGCCTTTGTGGTTAACTATCCTAAAAAGGGAGCCTTGGAGACTAAAAAGACATTGGCTGAATCATGGAATTTTTTTTCTTCAGTTTATGGACTAAGTAGATTATACTAATTATAGTTATAAACCACATGTGAGAGCTATAAGCTTTAGGGGAACTGAACTCTGTAGTCAATTCCCTAGTTTATTTTTTAAATTTCTTTATTAAGTTATTAGATATATGTCCTTATCCCCACATTACCCCCACTCATGCCCTCACCTTTACAAGAAACTCATACAGCTTAACAAAAGGAAGATAAGCAATCCAATCAAAAAATGGACAACAGACCTAAATAGATATTTTTTGAAAGAAGACAGAACACTGGGGGGTAGGGGAGGCGGGGGGAAGGACAGGGGAAAAAAGAGATATATGTACTAATATTTATCAAACTGTATGTAAAAAAAAAGAAAGAAAGAAGACAGAAGAAAGGCCAAGAGACATATGAAAACATGCTCAAAGTTGCTTATCATCTGATAGATGCAAATCAAAATGCCACGGCAGTACCATCTCACACCTGTCAGACTGGCTATCATCAACAAATCAACAAATTACAAGTGCTAGCAAGGATGTGGAGAAAAAGGAACACTAGTGGGAATGTAGTCTGGTGCAGCCACTGTGGAGAACGGTATGGAGTTTCCTCAAAAAACTAAAAATGGAACTCCCATTTGACCCCACTTCTAGGAATATATACCAAGAAACTAGAAACACCAATTAGAAAGGATATATGCACCCTATGTTCATAGCAGCACAATTCACCATAGCTAAGATTTGGAAACAGCCTAAGTGCCCATCAGCAGATGAGTGGATTAGAAAACTGTGATACGTCTAAACAATGGAATACTATGCTGCTATAAAAAAGAAGGAGTTCTTACCATTTGCAACAGCATGGATGGAACTGGAGAGCATTATGCTAAGTGAAATAAGCCAGACAGAGAAAGATAAATATCACATGATCTCACTCATTTATGGAATATAATGAACAACATAAATTGATGAACAAAAACAGGGGTGGCAGTTAGGGGTGATCAGGCAGGCAGGCAGAGGCAGTTAGGGTGATCAGGCAGGCAGGCAGAGAGGTTAAGGGTGATTAGGCAAGCAGGCAGGTGAGCAGTTACGAGCCAGCAGTCCCAGATTACAAGAGGGATGTCCAACTGTCCACAGGGATCAAGTCTAAAATGGCAATCGGACATCCCCCAAGGGGTCCCTGATTAGAGAGGGTGCAGGTTGGGCTGAGGGAACCTCCCCTTCCATGCAAGAATTTTGTGCACTGGGCCTTTAGTTAAAAAATAAAAGCTTAGAATGTACTTTTCTCAGACGCACCTAAAGCAGAGTGCAACGAACATCTGTTTGCAGTGAGTTCAGATCTCTTGACCCAATTCAGTTTTATCCCTGGATACTGAGAGAATTTGTAAATGTATTGCCAACTTGTCAAAGGCTAACAAGAGCAGGAAAGAAACCACAAACTCTGGAGGCTGGCTGCCAAATTCGTCCAAATCACACATAGTGTTGATGAGTTTAATGAAAGACTCATGATATTTGTTTATGAAAAAAACGTAAAATGAAGCTGTACTGTTTGTCAAGCAGCATGGGTTCATTAAGAACAATTTATATTAAGCTGTTTTATAGGGTTGCTAAAATAAGAAACGGGAAACTTTCAGAAGATACGATAATTCCATATTTTATCCATTATAAGACACCATTGACTATAAGTTATATACTTTTTAAATGTCAGTAATATACTTGTAGCATATAAAAGTTGTCAATTAAAGCATAAATCAGTGTTTTCTTATTATAATTTACTAGGGGCCTGGTGCACAAAAATTTGTGCACTCGGGAGGTCCCTCAGCCCAGCCTGTGCCTTCTCGCAGTCTGGGACCCCTCTGGGGATGTCCACCTGCTGATGTGCCTGGTCAGCCTGGGTGAGGGGCTGATGGCTGTTTGCAGGCTGGACAAGCCCCCCAGTGTGGACCCTTACCCCATTGGGGTGTGGGCAGCCTAAGTGACGGGCTGAGGGCTGTTTTCAGGCTTCCCACAGCCCCTTCAGGTTTTGGGTCCCTACTGGGGTACCTGGCAAACCTGGGTGAGGAGCTGAGGGGTGTTTTCAGGCTGCTCACAGTCCCTTCAGGTTTTGGGTCCCTACTGGGGTACCTGGCCAGCCTGGGTGAGGGGCTGATGGCTGTTTGCAGGCTGGCCACAATCTCTTCAGTGTTCAGGTCCCTACTGGGGTCCCTGGCCAGCCTGGGTGATGGGCTGAGGGCTGTTTGCAGGCTGCCCACAGCCCCCCAGTGGGGATCCTCACCCCATTGGGGTGTGGCCAGCATGGGTGACAAGCTGAGGGGCGTTTTCAGACTTTCAGGCTACCCACAGCTCCCACTGACCCAATGTCCCAGCAAGGCTGGCTGGAAGCAGGTTTCTGAGGTTTATTTATCTTCTATAATTGATACACTGTGCCTTTAAGCCGAGGCCTAGGCAGGTAATGAAGCCTTCTGTTAGCTTCAGCTCTGTGCCTTCTATAATTGAAAGAATGTTGCCTTAGTAGACTCTAGGCAGGCAGTTTCCTCCATCGCTGGTGCAATGGAAGCCTGCTGTTTGCTTCAGCTCTGAGGCTTCTATAATTGCAACAATGTTGCAACTATGTTGTTGCTTTGAGCACAGAGAGGCCCAGCCAGCCGGCAGACACCCTACTCCTGGTGCAACAGAAGCCGCCTGTTTACTCTAGCTCCATGACTGCCGGCCTCCATCTTGGCTGGGTTAATTTGCATACAGCCGCTCTGATTGGCTGGTGGGCATGGCTTAGGTGACCCGTAGAAATGGTAAATTTCAATATTACTCTTTTATTAGATTAGATGTTTTATTTCTATTAAAAGTTTTGTTTTAGTCCTGGCTGGTTTGGCTCAGTGGATGGAGCATCGGCCTGCAGACTGAAGGGTCCCAGGTTCGATTCCGGTCAAGGGCATGTACCTTGGTTGCCAGCACAACCCCAGTAGGGGGTGTGCAGGAGGCAGCTGATCAATGTTTCTCTCTCATCGATGTTTCTAACTCTCTATTCCTCTCCCTTCCTCTCTGTAAAAATCAATAAAATATATTTTTATTTAAAAAAAAAGTTTTGTTTTAGACACAGATTTATATCATAGACCAGTATTTGGTTATATAAAAAAGGTAAATATAAGTTAAATAAATTAAGGTGTTCCAAAATACTTCTTATTCAGAGTCCAATTGAATCAGTTTAAACTTAGAAAACATTTGGTAACTATCTTTGTCCAACACGATATTCTCTGTACCATTAAGGATATCATTAGAGCCCGCCCAATGGCTTAGTGGTTGAGCATTGACCTATGAACCAGGAGGCATAGTTCGGATTCCTGGTCAAGGCATGTGTCTGGGTTGTGGTCTCAATCCCCAACAGGGGGCATGTAGGAGGGAGCCAATCAATGAATCTCTCTCATTATTGATGTTTCTATCTCTCTTTCCCTCCATCTCTGAAATAAATAAAATACATATATTTTAATAGTTTTTAAGAAAAGAATATCTTTAGGGAGTGTTCCTTGATTACCTCCAGAATTTCTTATAAACTACTGACTCATTCTACACTTGTTAATGCTGACCCTTTCCAATTTGAGTAAGCATACTTATTTTTTTCTTCAGTTGAGTCACATGTTGCTGGAAGTTCAGTTCAAAGTCAGCAAAAAGTATCTGACAATGTTCAATGTTGAACAACCTACTCATTATATATTATGTTAAATAAATTGGTCACCACAGCTTCTCATTGTTCAATAGTTTCCATCTATTCCTTGGGATTTGTCAATTTCTCCTGCCTTGAGTTTCAAGGCTTGGCTTGCAGCCATTCATTCTGCACATAAATTAGTAATAGAAAGTAATACAGTTTCATCCACTTTGGGATATCTTCCCTTTTTTTAGAAACATGTAACTACTTTGTTTTGACAAGACCATGACAGAAATATGGCATCCATAATGTAGTCCAGATTCAGAGAACACACAAGATGGTGATTATAACCCAAAATATATTATGTGAGGAAGGCAGAATGGGGAATCTTGGTAGAAGAGAACAATTGAGGTACCAGACAGCTGCCCTCAAGTGTCTAAAAGGCAGAGCATATTGCAAAAAAGGAAGTGATTTGTAGAGCACCAAATTGAGCATTTGTGGGACGAAGTTAAAAGAGCCATCAGGCAGCTGGTTCCACAACCATCAAATCTCACAGAACTGGACAGTGCTGTTTATCAGGCATGGTGTCAGATGCCTCGCATCACCTTTCATCATCTCGTGGAGTCAATGCCAAGAAGAATCGTTGCAGTATTGAAGGCAAAAGGTGGCCCAATGAAGTACTGATGAGGAGGTCATAATAATCTGGCCACTGTGTGTGTGTGTGTGTGTGTGTGCACTAGAGGCCCAGTGCATGAAATCTGTGCATGGGTAGGGTCCCTAGGCCTGGCCAGCAATCAGGGCCAATCTGTGGGGCAACCATCAGGGCAGTCAGGGTCCCTGTTTGCACCTATCTTGGCCTGGTGCTGCCCATTCACTGGCCTAGCCCCCTTCCACCACTGACCACCATCTGTGGGGCAACTAGCGGGGAAGTTGGGGCCCCTACTTGCACCTGCCTTGGCCTGGTACCACCCACTCACCTGCTCCACCATCCCATTGTGGCCCAGCTCTCATCAGGGCCCATCAGTCCCACCATGTTCCATACCACCATGTTCTGCACCGTCCCCTACTGGTCAGCGTACATCTAACTCCTGGTTGGTCGAACTCCCGCTTGTGGGGACAATTTTCATATTAGCCTTTTATTATATAGAATTTTTTTGATTTCAGAGAGGAAGAGAGAGGAAAAGAGAGAAATATTAGTGATGCAAGAATCATTTATTGGCTGCCTCCTGCATGCTCCACACTGGGAATCAAGCCTGCAACCCAGGCATGTGCCCTGACCGGGAATCAAACTGTGACCTTCTGGTTCATAGGTCATACTCAACCACTGAGCCATGCCAGCCAGATGTTAATTGTTTTTTAAAATATGAATGATACTGCATCTTTGACTAGAAGCAATAAAACTAAAAATTAATGACAAAAAGATAGCTTACAATTTAGCTTCTTATAAATTCTAAGTCTCCTAGTTTTTAGCAAATAGAGATAAAATAGAAACTGAAATGACATATTAAAACTGAATAATGATAATAACACTACATATAAAAGTTATGGAATATAGCTAAAGCCACATGCAGAGGAAAACATACAGCTTTAAATGTTTTAATAAACAAGAAACACAAGTTTATATCTCAAAAAGCTAAAAGGAAAAAAAAACAGCAAAATAACAGTACAAAACAGCATTTTAATAACTTTTTCAGATAATTGTATATATTCTTCTTTAGTTCCTCACCAAAATTCAACAGTGATTGATATCTTTTTAAAGGTCAGCTGCAATGTGGAATCTGAAATCCTATCAATGAACTTTTCCTACTTCTTACATTTAAATTGACTGGTCTATCTTGCATTTTGAATGGAAATTTTTTACTCATATATGATTTCATAACATCATACAGTGATCATTTAGAAAATATTGATTCTCCAAGTTATGCAAATCTTCCAAATTTGACAAATTTCATTATATGGTATCAAAAAATCATGTATGCTAATACTGCCATTGATATCATCAAAAGTCTTTAATGGGGTATCAAGCTCATAGTATCAGATACAAGTTTTCCAAATTTCATTTTTTTTCTTACAAGCTAAAATTTATGATTGACAAGTACTTTTAACTAGTTCAAGTGACCAGCTTGCTTTATTCATTTCCAGGAAAATGTCTGCCAATATAAATGAACATAATCAGTTCATTGTTCCTTCAAGTAAAGATGGTGTTCCATGAAAAAAAGTGGCTAGTTCAGCTTGCAACTCAAACAAGCATTTCAAGGATTTCTTTGAAATACTCAGCATACTTTACTATCAGAAGTGCTTTATGCCTGCTTCATATCTGCTCATGTAGAATATTAAAAAGAGTTGAGACAATAAAAATAATGCTCTTCCTACCTCAGCACATTCTAAAGTGAAACTAGCATATTTTCCTGTGAGTGTAATGTATGAAGAATATAAATGGAGGTTTGGGGGCACTTCCTTAATTCATGCTAACATGCTACCAGTTTTACTTATCATTGATCTTCACCATTAGTGCTGATGTCACCATGAGGAGAAACACAGATACTATCTTGGAAGTATAAAACTCATTTTGAGCCCTGACTGGTTTGGCTCAGTGGATAGAGCGTTGGCTTGTGGACTGAAGGGTCCCAGGTTCGATTCCGGTTAAGGGCATGTACCTTGGTTAGGAGCACGTTCCCGCAGTGGGGAGTGTGCAAGAGGCAGCTGATGGATGTTTCTCTCTCATCGATGTTTCTAACTCTCTATCCCTCTCCCTTCCTCTCTGTAAAAAAATCAATAAAATATATATTTTTTAAGAAAATCATTTCGACCTTGAAGACCTGCTGAAAGGACTTGATGTTCTAAGTCATTACAAACTATACTTTGATAACTACAGAGTTAGGATATAGGTTTAGGTGAGCATGACTGGGACCCAAAATAAAATGACTTCACAAAACAAAATTGTATTTTCCCTACAGTTCAGTTTGAGTGGAGAAGGTGGCTCTGCTCAATAGTAAAGTCAACAGGAACTTCGACTCCTATTTTGTGACTTTGCCATCTTTAGGATATGCTCTTTTTTGCACTGTCCAAATTGGCTCACCCATCATGTCAGCATTCTACTAATAGGGAGAGGAAGAGGGGAAAGGGAAGGCACACCTTTAAAACATGAGTGGAAGTTGTTTACATCAGTGTCACTCGTGTCTATTGGTAATAACCACATGGGCACATCTGACTGCTAACTAAGGAGGCTAAGGAAAGCATTAAGTTAAATTGCTATTTATTTGACCTATGACATCATCAAATTCTTATGGTTCAACCTTAGTATTTTTGTTGCCACCTCAGCTGTACATCAGGAGTTCTTTTACTCTAGAAGGAAGGAAAATCCTAAGGTACAACCAGCAATCCCTGCCACAGTTTTTTCAGTAAGAGGAATTTATTTAATTTCATTTTTAAGAGTTTACTCTTGGTGTAGTGCATTTTATAGATAAACATATAATTTTTTTGTCCATGTTTATAGTATCGTGTATTCATTACCCTTTAAAATCCTCTGTATTTCACCTATTCATTCCTTCTTCCCCACCCTCTGTAAACAACTAGTCTTCCTACTGTCTGCAGTTTGCCTTTTCTGGGATGTCATATAGTTGGAATCGTGGAGAATGTAGACTTTCAGATTCTCTTCTTTCACTTAGTAATATTTATGTTTCCTCCATGTCTTTTCATGGCTCAATAGCTCATTTCTGGTTAGCACTGAGTAATATTCCATTGTCAAGATATATCAGTTTATTTACTTATTCAGCTACTAAAGGATATCTTGATTGATTCCAAGTTTTGGCAATTGTGAATAAAGCTGCCATGAACATCTATGTGCAAGTTTTTGTGTGAACATAAGTTTCTATCTCATTTGGGTAAATTCTAAAGAGTGTAATTAATGGATAATATGGTAAAAGTATGTTTAGTTTTATTTTTGTTTATGTTTAGTTTTGAAAGAAACTTCCAAACTTTCTTCAAAAGTGACTATACCATTTTACACTCCTACCAGTAATGAATGAGAGTTCCTGTTGCTCTACATCCTCACTAACATTTAATGTTATCATTGCTTTGGATTTGGGTCATTTAATTTCATTTTTTAAAAAGCATTTTTGTCCACTTCTCACTCTATTGCCTCCCTCCAATGACAAATCAAGCTGAAATGCTGATCTTAGCACTTAATGTGAAAGCAAGCATTATTTTCATCTCAATACACAATAGTGGGTCAGTAAAATACATAATCTGAGAAGGTAACATGAAGACATGTTATATTCAGTTTCACTGATGTAAAATACAGAACAAATGGCATATGTAGATTTCAAAAAGTCACTCTGAGGATTTATTATCGATATTTGTTTTGTTCTGTAAGGAAAACTTGAGAAATCTTATTTTTAAAACTTCTGTATAATGAAATAGTGATGTAATCATTATTGAAAGGCAAGCAGTAAAATAGGAGGTAATATTCAGCAAAATATATAACAGACATATGACTAATACACATAGTTTATATGAAGTTTCTACACAAGAAGAAGAAATACATAAACCTAGTAGTAATGAGCAAAGGATATAAACATGCAAATGACAGAAGAAATTAAATGGCTAGTAAATAAGAAAAGATACTCAATCTCGCCAGAAATTTGGGAAATCCTAATTTAAATAAGATTTTTTTTTCTATACATTAGATTGGTAAAACTGAAAAGCTGAAGATCAATGCTATCCAGTGTTGGTGAGATTATGAGGGAATGGATAATTCACATACTTTTGATAAGATTGTAAATCTGTGTAACACTTTGGTAGGCAACTTGGCAGTACCTATTAACATTTTCACAAAGAAGCACTTTGACTCAGCAATTCCATTTCCAGTTATTTGTTCTGACAAATATATACCTGGCTCGGCCACTGTGGCTCAGTGGTTGAGTGTCAACCTATGAACCAACCAGTATATCATGGTTCAATTCCCAGTTAGGGCACATGTCCAGGTGTGGACTCGATCCCCAGTGTGGGGTCTGCAGGAGGCAGCTGATCATTGATTCTCTCTCATCAGATACTTAAACTATCCCTTACCAATATGGATAAGAATAATTGTGAAATAAATGTACTTATTGACTTTTTCTTTTGAGCTTTAGGCATTGGGGTTTTTGTCTTCTTACGGAATAGGAATGGAATATAATCAAGCCAAGGTAAGATGATCCTATTTTTTTCTGTAAAAAAAAAAAAAAAAACAACAACAAAAAACCAAAACTGATCTTTTTAAAAGGGACATTAACATTGAATAGAGTCAATTAGTCAGGGGTGGGAACATCCCGCCCACAGGCTGTATAAGGCTGGCAAAATTATTTGAATGCATTAGGGGTGAGTTAATTAAAGGTTTGACCAAATATAGCAGGCTAATTTTTAAGTTGATACTTCTGAATGGCGTGGGAACGATATTATAAACATCTCAATGGCCCTTGGCAGGAAAAAAGTTTCCCTCCCCTGCTTTAGATAAAGGGACTCACTCTAGTACAGTGATTAAAAGCACCAGCTCCGAGAAGTTTAGGGTTAAAATACCATAACTCTTTTTAATGTTCCATATTTCAGTTTCTTCATTAAAGATAGATAATATCTACTTCATAGGGATTTGTGGTAAGTACAATCTCATGTACAATGCCCTTTTCACAGACTGTAGAGATCACTAAGACTCTTTTCCTCAAAATAATAATAATAATAATAATAATAATAATAATAATACCAACTGTCTTTACAGAGGAAGAGATGAAATTTGGAATTTATTCTGGGTTCATTTTTGTGCTAAGAATAAGAACAGCAATGATTAGTTTGAGTTTCAAAATTTGGATTATATATATTCATTTATTTTTAACTAGGCACTGATATATTACACCTTTGGAAGTGCTGGAGGAAGCATGATGTCCCAGATGATACTGGTTTGTAAATTAAATATTCTTGGACCCAGATAGTTATGTTGTAAATACAGCATTGTCAAAATACTAAGAATATATATGCCTGTGTTTTAGGGATACAGATATTTGTCAGGAATCAATGTACTACAGAATTGTGAAGTTGCCCTATATCATTACAAGAAAGTGGCAGATTATAGTGAGTAATCCATATAGTTTATTTTAAGATAAACAGACTTGCCAAGCATTTAAAAAATAAGTCAGTGCCAATTGACATACTTGCGAAAGTATTAAAAGACTATGCTCTTACATCTATTATAAATTCTTTTAATGAATGTAGAGTTTTCTGATTTCTTAATAGTTACTTTTCAAGTTTTAAATTATTGTGCTCATCTTTTATTTTTGTTATTACATGACCCCAAACAATTATTTTACTTGTTCTTGTGATGCTCCTTCCTTCTATTAAGAATTTGAATGTAGCATCAATAAATATTTACATTTACTAGTATAATATGGCATGACTTGTTTAAAATCCCAGGATAAATGGATGTAAGGTACACACATTGGTGATCTCTATTACTGCACTTGAGAACAGTTCAAGTAATCATTATTCTATCACCCTACCCTTGGTCTACAAAAAAATAGAGCCTGCGATTAATATATGTTCCTAGAATAATTTTCAAAACTGTATGTCACATTTCATCATGCAACATCACTGAATCAGACTACATAGTAGAATTTTAAATAAAAGTCTGCCAAGAAGTAAAGTTCATTTGGCTAATTTCTATAATCACAATGACATCTAAATACACATTTGTGACATTATGGGGACTTAAGAAAAAAAAGGGAAATAACTAATTTTGAATTTAAGATGCTATATAAACATGATCATTTCATATGTTTAATGAAACTAGAATCACTACATGTATAGTTCAAACTGCATGCTTTGTTAGGTTTATTCAAGCATAGTTATCTTTATATTTATTTTCAGATTATCCATAGGAAGTAGGAGTAGTTATTGCTCTTACATTTAGTTTCAGTCTCTGAAAAAGATAGTGATGGAAGGAGTCAGTTGCTTGTTCCTAAAATCCAAAAAAGGCTGTCTTTTTTCTTTTCTTTTTTTTAAGTTTCTATCTAACAGAGTGGTTGTGTTATTAGTCATAAAATAATTCTCTTTTTTAAAAGGTATGACATATTTTTGTTGTTGTTGTTTTTAATATGTTTTTTATTGACTTCAGAGAGAGGAAGAGAGAGGGAGAGAAAAAAAAAAAAAACATCATCAATAGGCTGCCTCCTGCATGTCCTCTATTGGGGACAAGCTCACAACTCAGGCATGGCCCTAACCTGGAATCAAACCAGCGACCTCCTCATGCATGGGACTACACTCAACCAATTGAGCCACACCAGCTGGACAACTGTCTTTTTTTCTTAAACCTACTTGGCCAAGATCTTCAGTAGGGTTTGATATATGGTGATACAAGATTTGTATGAGTTGCAAAGCTTGCTTGCACTTTTCTCAGAACTGAATAAATCCAGCAAATTTATATCACTGTAGGATATTTCCTTTGTTAATAGACCAGATCTCTGCACAACCTAAAGAGAATAGACCTAACAGTGTTTTCTCTAAGTTGACTGTTATCTCTTGCAAACTTGTGTATTTTGGCTATTCTCTGGCTTGTTTCTATTCACAGTTGCTGACAAATTGGAAAAAAGTGAAGGTATTCCAGTGGAAAAAGTGAGACTAACTGAGAGACCTGAAAACCTGAGTTCTAACAGTGAGATTCTGGATTGGGACATATACCAGTACTATAAATTTTTGGCCGAAAGAGGCGATGTTCAGATACAAGTAAAGTATACAGACAAATTTGAATTTTAAGAACATGTAAATTACAAGGGGTTTGATTTGCTCTGAGTCTTAGAGGGGTTAACAATGCCCCATCCTAAATGAGAAAGGGAAGAGACACCCTCTCCTCTTTGTCCTACTCTTGTTTAGCTACTTCCAGTTCCTGTGGCCTATGGAAGAGCCAGTTGCCATAGTAATGGCAATTTTCTTTACATTTACTCCTAAAACACCATTTTTTAAAAACATAGATTTTAATTATAGAAAAAAGCACCATCCAGTGTTGGTTTTAATATGAATGAACTCCTTCTTACCAGGATCCAGAAATGTTCTGTCTATGGGAGTGAGAATGGGATGGCATTTGTGGGCCTTTCAGAGCCAAGAGTTAAGGCCTCTAGGTTTATGTGCCCATGTGTTGCTGTGCACTAGCAGGCCGCTCATTAAAGAAGCCATATGCTCAGCCTCAGCCAATTACCCAAAGAAAGATATAGTCTGGAATGTTTTCCTGCTTTTTTTAAAGACATGCCAACTGCATCAAAGTGGATCAACACACTATAGTAAAATCACCAAGTAAAATTTTTCTTTTCTTTACTTAAATTAATACAACTACTAAAATAATTTTCAAAAATCATATTTTCTAGGTTTCTCTTGGACAGTTACATCTAATTGGGAGGAAAGGTCTAGATCAGGATTACTACGTAAGTCAATCTCAAGATTCCATCATGTGAGGAGGGGAGCATGATAGTGAGGGAGGATGGTGAACCAGTGAAACAGGAGGGGTGTGGAAGAATTGCTGGGGAAAGCCCACTGCTGTCTCCTTGGTCAGATCAGTTTTCCAGCTTTTAAGGAAGAACAAATTTACCAGAGGGAGCACCTTTCCTACCTGCCTCCAAGTACAAAGAGGTAGGGGCTTCTGAAGGAACAGTTATGGCAGGGGAGTTACCATGCTCTGAACCTAGCCTCTTTCTATCCAAACAGACTTTTGAACTGGGGTAAGGTAAGGAGGATACCCTACCTGCTGGCCTTGGACTTGCCTATTCCCCAAATCCACCTGCAAGTCCCCTACTAAGGAGCCTGAGGACCAGCCTCAGCCCCATTTAGCTAGATCAGAGGACAGACAGCTTTCAATGTAATAAGAAGAATTATTCATTATATTTATGAATTTGCAAAGCTTCTGTCAATCACCTTGCTTAACCTTACTTTATCCAGTGAGGTTAGAAGATTAATTAACAATTCAAATTTAGTAAAGCAAGAGCAATTCCTATACAGGATCCTCCTCAATTAGATACGAGAGCCCTGGGACGAGGTCTTGTCTAGATCCTGACTATGATGTCAAGGCCCCAGATCCCCATAGGCCTGGGGAAGTAACGAGGATTCTTTTTAAAAGATGGTTTTTCAGCCCTTGTTATTTTATAGGAGCCACGTGCTCAAAGGAGCACATACCCTGTTTTAACATGGTCCCCAAAGCTAAGCAATAGAAATTACTTTCTAAGGTAGTTACTTAGGGTGATCTGTTATTATATCCCGTCTCATTTCACATTGTTACGATATGAGTATGCCATTGGTAATATAGTTTGTTTTATATGAGATTCAAAATTCGTAAAATGTTTTAAAAATAGGTAGAAATTGAAATAAGAATATGGGTGCCAACAGCAGTTCAGTTGAAGGGCTTCAGATTAAATTATCGTAATCATTAGCCAAGGTTTTAGCTCTTTAGATGGGAATTTCTGGATTCACAATATTACTCCAATGTCAAATTTCAGCCTGAAATGAATTTCTCACACAATCATAGGATGCATAACTAAGAATTCTCCATTTTCCGCAAGCATGAAGCTTGATCATTAAGGCATTAAAGCTACAGAGAAAATCCACTAATCTTTGTAGAGTGCATAAAATCCCACAAAGCGAAGTACTTTTGGTCAATTCCAGCTTTGTGAACACCAGATGGGAGATAGCTGCCTCCAGGTGAGGATGAAGTGCTGTCCAAGGCTGGCATTGAAGGATTCTGCTTCTGTAGTGGCAACAGCCAAGCAGTTGGCATCACTCAGGAAGGAGCTCAAATTAACCCTCCCATGAGCTTAGTCACAAGGGTTTTACAGCTCTATTATACAGATGTGGAACTGAGGCTGGAAAATGAAGTAAATTTCTTCAAGTCTCACAACTAATTAGTAAGGTTATTATGAAACTAAATTTGAACATAGGACTTCAGCATTTAAAACCTGTGCTCTTTCCATTAAACCTTATTTCCTTTTGACCTGGGGTGGGGGTGAGAGTGGGGAGGGAGTAGGGACTCTAAAATCTAGTTTCCTCTCTTATAAAGCAAAAAGAAAGAATGACATAATCTTTTCAGGTTGCTTCAGATCTAACTTTCTGATGGTGAGTTAGGCCCCATGCTTCCCATCCATACATCTCAAAATAGCTGGTTTAGCCCTGGCTAGTGTGGCTCAGTTGGTTGGAGCATCATCCAGAGTGCTGAAGGGTCATGGGTTTGATTCCTGGTCAAGGCATATACCCAGGTTGCAAGTGTGATCCCTGTTAGGGGGCACATATGAGAGGCAACCAATTGAGGTTTTTCTCTCTCTCTCTCTCTCCCTCCCTCCCTTCCTCCACCTTTCTCTCATTCTAAAATCCATTTTTTTAAAAAGCCACACAACATATTCTTGGGTGAGGATGCCGAGCAGGGGGGAAGCTGGTTTAATTCCACAACCCCCCCCCCACATTGTTCAGGCACATCTGGCACATGCACACAGGCTGGTCCTTGCTGCTTTCCTCAACCTAATAAACTGGAATTTCCATGGGAGACTCTAGTCAAGGTCTAGGAGCTCAAGATTGATTGGCTTATCAGTTAGTTTAGGCTGCATCAGAAACCACTCCCAAACTTAGGAAGCTTATAACAACCACTTATTTAATTCATGATTTTGATTGAGCTCAGCAGAGTAATTCAGGTCTGGGCCAAACTCAATTAATGTTGGCTGGGGTTGCTCATGCATCTTTAGTTAGCTAGAATATTATTGCCCAGAGCTGGTTAGCTTATGACGGCCTCATCTGTGACAGGATGACTGGATCTCTCCATATGCTCTCATTCTCCAGCCAGTTGGCTCAAGCTTTCACATAGCAGTCAAATTGCTTTTGTTTTAAGGTTCTAAGAACACAGACCAGAAAGTCTTTTGAGGCATATAGTCAACTCACAAATCACTTCTGCCATGTTTATTTAGCCAAAGCAAGTCACAAGGCCAGCAGCACTGAAGAGGTAGGGGAAAAGGTATCTCCCCCTAATAGGCAGAACTGCAGAGTACTGTGATGGTCATTTTTGCAACAAGTTTAGTTGTACCAGAATCAACTTGGAATGGCATGGGAAATACAAAGGAGAGAGAGAAGATAAAAATATAAACCCAAATTCTGAAAGACTTACTACTACAGATCTTCCCATAGCTAACTTCTCATCCTTTAAGTCTTACCTCCTCAGAAAAGATTGTAATGATCAACTCTACTCTTCCATCACTTATATTACTCTGTGTTTATTTTCCTCTAGCCTGTATCACTCACTCCCTGAACTATATTGATTTTGACATGTTTATTATCCCCCCAAAATGGAATATAAATTCTTATCTGTCTTGCTCATTACTATGTATCCTGTACTCAGATTAGTACCTGGTACATAGGTTATTAATAAGTACTTATTGAATGAATGAATGTTTCAGTCCACCAAAGAAAATTATTGGTGTAAGGCTCTTTATAAATGTAAGTGATGCCCAGTTTACTGCCAAGCAACAATACCTGCAAATATCAAAATACCTGCAAATAACTAGCTTGCTTTTTTTCCTTTCTCACTGTTGATTGGATTATTTATTATGAGTTGTCACCACAGGCAACATTTTCACCCCTCCATCCCCCACAAAATTCTTAATTATTGAAAAGTATTGTATATGCAGTTCTTCATTACATTATCTTTAATTTCTACACATATATTTTAATGTCATTTGCATTTATAAACATATACAGGTCAGAATGAATGAAAATCTGGCTGTTTAGTGCATATTATTAAACTGGATAAGACATTATTAAATTAAACCTAACAGAGGGGTAATATAAAATATTTAAGGGCAACTGCTTTGTCTACCCTGCCACCCATTAAAAAGAAAAGAACTAATATTACCCATTTCCAAGATGATTTACAGAGCCTAGGATAAAATATTAATAAATGTTTTTAAAACAATTTATTTTCTTAGCATTTCATTCTGAAGAAAATGTTATAAACTGATTAAACTAGGGGTTTTTTTAGAACCAACAAAAAATCATGCTCATTTTGTTTTAAAAAAAGAAATGTGCAATAAGTAATAAAACTTCACTTAGCATAATACCTATTATATACCATATTTATCTCAAAACACCATCAATTAATAGGTACCTTATTTTATGTTCAATTGAGGAAGAAAAAACATTGCCAATATAAATTATACGATGTCATTGATGATAAGAAATGTCTTGATTAAAAGGGAAGATAAGTATCTTAGAATTTAAAATATGACGGTAGATGCTCAGGAATATTTGAAGGATGTATATTGTCTTAGATTGTTTGAGCTGCTGTAACAAAAACACCATGGACTGGGAGAGCTAAAACAATAGGAATTTACTTATCACAGTTTTGGTGGCTGGAAGTCTGAGATCATGTTTGGGTAGGACTGCCTTCCAGTTTGCAGACTTCTCATTATATTCTCAAATAGCAGACAGGGTGAACTAACTCTCTGGGGCCTCTTTTTCAAAGGCACTAACTCAATCACCTCCTAAAGGCCTCACCTCCTTACTATCATCTTGGACATTTGGTTTTCTATATATAGACCATAGCAGATGAATAAATAAATGGATACATGGATGGATACTTGGTCTTACCACTTTAAAGCAAGAACTCAGGTTGGTTCATGCATATCCATCAAAACAACTTGCATGGTATTTTCAGTGTTTAATAAAGTAATAGCATTAAAGACAGGTTAATCCTATCTAATAATCTAATAAAAGAGTAATATGCAAATTAATTGTCACTGTCACAAAGATGATGGCACCCATAGCCACAAGATGGCAGTGCCCAGTCCCCTCAGCCCGGCTGCTGGAGTGTTTGGGCCTGTTGGCCCAGCCAGGGGTTGCAGGGACCAAGCGGAGAGGCGGGATCTGCCCACTCTGGTAGTGCATCAAGCCTCACTGCTCTGCTGCCTCTGGAGTGTCTGCGGCCAGCAGAGCCTGCTTGCCCACGAGCAGGCAAGCACGGCCCGCAGGTAGCACCCAGCAGGGCCTGCTTGCCCATCGCCATGGTGTGGAGCAGGCAGGCCCCTCAGAGAGCAGAGAACCATGGGAGCAGGCTCAAGCCATCGGTAGAACATCCCCTGAGGGCTCCTGGATTGGAGAGGGTGCAGGTCGGGCTGAGGAACCCCCCCTCCCCCCTGCACGATTTTCATGCACCAGGCCTCTAGTTTAAAATATGTTTTATTGATTTTTTACAGAGCGGAAGGGAGAGGGATAGAGAGTTAGAAACATTGATGAGAGAGAAACATCGATCAGCTGCTTTCTGCACACCCCCTACTGGGAATGTGGCCACAACCAAGGTACATGCCCTTGAACCTGGGACCCTGCAGTCCGCAGGCCGATACTCTAACCGGTTAGGGCCAGGCCTCTAGTTTAAATAGAAAGAAAAGAGAATGGAAATGCCAAATAAGCCACGTTAGTGGAGGAGTATGGAACGGAATTACAGAAAGCTTCAATTCCTTTGCCGTTTATGAGATCATTATATGAAAGAATGGGGTCCTGACCAGTTTGGCTCAGTGGATAGAGCATTGGCCTGCGGACTGAAGGGTCCCAGGTTCGATTCCGATCAAGAGCATGTACCTTGGTTGCGGGCACATCCCCACTAGGGGGTGTGCAGGAGGCAGCTGATCAATGTTTCTCTTTCATCGATGTTTCTAACTCTCTATCCCTCTCCCTTCCTCTCTGTAAAAAAGACAATAAAATATATTTTTTTTTAAATAAAGAATGGGGAAAGCTCCAGGATACTTGTTTGTTTCTGGGGAATTGATTATTACCTTGTAACAGTTCAAATCTAGTTTTCCAGAGTGAAACATCTTTCTAGAACTCTCTGTTGCCATATTTGAGAACCTAGCTCTGAAACTGCACTTTGAAAAAAGTTACACAGAAACTTTGAAAAAAGTTACACAGAATCATAATACTAGAGTTGGAATGGACCATAAAGATTAAAATCCAGCCCCCTTGTATAAATGTACTAGAGGCCCAATGCATGAAATTCGTGCACCAGTGCACTCCTTAGGCCTGGCCAGTAATCCAAGCACGAGTGTCTAACATGGAAGGGCAGTTATCAGTTGACCTCTGGGCCCTGGGCAGCACCTGGGCTCCCAGGCCTCTGTGTGCCCCCCTTCGCCTGAGTCATGGCACCAAGATGTGCTGAGTGTGGCCATATGCCGTTGGCTGGGGTGTAGTGTGGGCCTCTGGACTGCCCAGCAGCACCACATGGAAGCCGGTGGGCAGCATGCTCTCTTCCAGCCAGCCTCGCAGACTGGGTCCTGCGTGATCCCACGAGCCCGACCAGCCCTTGCAGTCCTGATGGCTGCAGCCCGGCTCACCCAGAAGAGACCACACAGGTGCGGGACAGGCTCTTCGCAGGTGCCCGGTACCTGAACACAGGGGCTTCCCTGGTGCATGAACCCTGGCATCCTCGGGGAGGGTAACAGGGAGAGTGAGAGTGAGCTCGTCAGGTACCCCGCATTCTCCGTCCCCATCACCCCCACCTATGGGTAGTTGGCAAGAGATCGTAGCCCCCAACTCAGACACTGTGGGAGGTTGGTTGCCACTGCCCACCCTAGTTTCCAATCCCAACCCGGGGCCTGGCCCTGATCAGGTGAACAGGGCCTGCTGGCCACTGGCCCTCATCTTGGGTGATCAATCTGGGCCGGGCCCCCTCCCAGCTCCCTCAGTGTGTGGGAGCCGGGCGGCGGCCCTGCCCTCAGCTGCTCGCCTTGTCCTGGCACCACCTGCTCACCTGCTCCCCCATACCGCCATGGTCCTGCTCTCATTGGAGCCCATTGGGGCCAGCAGCGCCTCCACTGCTGCCCACTGCCTGTGCCACGTTGCTGATGCCCACCATGTTCCACACAGCGCATGTCATAGCAAGCAGTCGAACTCTGACTTGAAAGGACAATTTGCATATTAGGCTTTTATTATGTAGGATCCTTTCATTTACTTATTCATTCCAGAAATATTTCCTGAGTGCCTAACATACAGGAGACAGTGAGCTAAGTACAGAGGATTCAACATTGGAGGAGACAAACAATTAAGCAGACAGTTAAATCAATTAATGCATTACCTGATAGGGAAGGATAGGGTGACCCAAGAGCACAGAAGAAAACATGAATGAGGAAACCAAGGCCTGGAGACACTGACTAGCACAAATTATAGTAATCTAGGGATATAGTTGAGTCTTGGCTTAATAGAGACATTCATAAATAAATGCCTTTATTTTTTATATTAATGGGCTCTGATAAATGTAATTGGTATATCATAATTTAATTTATTTACGAGTAAATGATTGGTCAATCATATATTGCTACAACTTGCTACTGTCTAATTGACATGTTATTCCAGACACTTTAGACAGCACTCGTTTCATGATCCCCTCATGTTCATAAATTTCCAGTGGCTCTCTTTTCTATCAAATAAAACAAGAGTTCTTAGCCTCCTATTCAAGACTATTTATAATATGACCCCATCATATTTTTGCAAGTTTTGGGTTTTAGATATTCTACTTAAGCCATACTGAAGTAGTTACTGTTTTCCGGACACTCCCATCTCCATTCTTTGCTCATGTTATTCCCCCAGCCTATGATGCCCTCTGCACTGATGAATTCTACCCAGCTTTCATGAAACCCTTATCATTTAAGCTCGCCCCTTTCTATTTTATTTTTTTAATCCTCACCTGAGGATATGTTTTCATTGATGAGAGAGAGAGAAAGAGAGAGAGAGAGAGAGAGAGAGAGAGAGAGAGAGAGAGAGAGAGAGAGAAGAGAAATTGATGTGAGAGAGAATCATCTATCAGTTGGCTCCCATACCTGCCCTGACCAAGGACTAAACTGTAACATGGTTATGTGCCCTGGCTGGAATTGAACCCGCCACTCTTCAGTAGACAGGACAATGTTCCAATCAACTGAGTAACACTGGCCAGGACCTAAGCCCTTCTTCTTGAACTGAGAAAGCAGAGGGCCAAGTACATGGAAATTGGATTCAGGCTTGTGGGACTTCAGTACCAGCTGCATGACGCTTGAGTGTCACTAAATAGACTCAGATATTAATAATGCCATCCTTATAGTGTCATTGTGAAGATTATATAAGAAAAAAACTGTAAAATACTTATCACATAACTGGTTTGTATTATTTCATACCCTTCTGATTATTTTTGGTGTTCCTTTTATCCCACCTATCACCTATTATCTTATTGCTATTTGCATATATTCCTTTCTTCTCATCAGTATTGCTAGGGAGTAGATGTCGGCACAGTGTTTTCTGTTTGTCTATGAATCACTTAGAATACCTTTCATACTACTGTATATACAGTAGTATGGAATCAAGCGTTTGAAAGGATAGATGAAGAACAGAAGAGGTGGATGGATGATGGATGCATGATGTGATGAGGTCCAGCACCAGACAGACTGACTTTACTAATAAGCGTGTAGTTGTCAAATAAGTTGGCAATATTTCTAGACCAAATCCTATATAATAAAAGGCTAATATGCAAATTGACCAAACAGTGGAACAACCAGTCACTATGACACACACTGACCACCAGGGGGCAGACGCTCAATGCAGAAGCTGCCCCCTGGTGGTCAGTGTGCTCCCATAGGGGGAGTGCCACTCAGCCAGAAGCCTTGAGTTGGGCTCATGGCTGGTGAGCACAGTGGCGGTGGCAGGAGGCTCTCCTACCTCCACAAAAGCATTAAGGATGTCTAACTGCCAGTTTAGGCTCGCTCCCTGCAGTGCTCCTGGACTGCATGCGAGAGGGCACAGGCTGGACTGAGGGACCTCCCCTCCCCTACACACACACACACCCCGAGCACCCCGAGTGCACAAATTTTGTGCACTGGGCCTCTAGTTTATATATAAAAAAACTACCCACATGGTTTTCTTAAACATTCTCTCCTCTTTGTGAAGGAGCAGAGCCTTGAACATCAATTGAACCAAGGCTATTTAAAGAGCAGAAGAATTGTGTCCTAATAAGACACTTTGGAGAGTTGTGCACTTCTCATTCCTAGGGCTGATTTCTTTCATTACTCCATGTGGTCTCTGAGGAAAATTTCTGGAAGTTCAGGATGAGGCTAGGAAATGAGGCAGCAAGTTACAGGGCAAACCTTATGTGTTCTAGACTGAGCCATTCATTTAATGTCATGACCTAGAGAAAATCAGAGGCTTTGCTGGCCTACTTCAATTTGACTTAGAAAGAATTGACTTGAAGATCTGCAGGAAGATCTGGTCTCAGCAGGCAGCCACGTGTGTCTGGTCCTATTCACTCTGCCTTATAAACATTAGGATAAATCCTGCGGGTTGTATAAACTATCTTATAAATACATAGTATCAATATAGAAGCTTTCTTTTTCAAAACACTAGACTGTTAGATCTGCAGCTGGGACTCATTTGTCCTCCACTAAGCCACATTTCCATTGAGCTTTCCCAATGTGAGAATCCTCACATTCTAAATATGTATATGAGATAGATTATATATAATCTCCAGCTTTTCAGGCTTATGGTACAAATAGCACTTAGAATAGTACCTTGAAGAAAGTGGGTGTTTCTTAGATATTTTTGAATGCATGTTTAATGAAATTGTTTGCTTTGAAAAACCATTTTGTAGGATATGTTCATGACTACCGATAATACTGTTCGTTTTCTCTCCAGAAAGCATTATACTACTTCTTAAAGGCAGCAAAGGCCGGGAGTGCAAATGCCATGGCATTCATAGGAAAGGTACATGCTTCATCTTGATAAATAATTTTCATTTCTTAAATGGTGTCAGCTGATTGAACCCAGCATAGGTACGATGATACAGGCCTCCTGCATGGAAGCAGCTGAGAGAGGCGTGTAGCTACACAGTGAGGGTATTCCTGGGGTGATAGTTTGGGAAGGAGCCCCACAAAACAGCAGCTTTTATCTGGGACACCAAATGCAACCTTGAAAGTGCACCTGTCTTAGGGCTCCTTGACTGAATATAGCTCAGAATCCCTCCCATGACCCCTTCCCCTGGCATGGAACAGGAAACCCAGGATGGTCGTGCATCGAAAACTGGTAGAGTCCTCAATCCAATAAATGCCTCCTTCCTTAACTCCAAGAGTGAGATCCAGATCCGGGCTGACCAAAATGCAGCCTTGGGCTGCCTCTGATGGGAGCCCTCTCAGGCTCCTGAGCAGCCTTTGTGGAAGGTGCCTCTAGAAGGGTATGTTCTGTCTTCAAAGACCACTCACTTTGCCAGGTGCTGCCTTTGGCTCCCTTGCAGCCAGTTTGCATTTATTAGTAACCATGGGGACAAGTGTCCTGTTTCCAGAGTGCAATCTGCAGTAAATGTAGATACAAGGAAATGTGGGGGGGGAAAAACACAAATAGGGCTCGTGTTTTGGTCCTTGTGCAAGGTCCCTCCAGAATGTATGTAGTAGATTGTTTCTTTAGTTTTTCTTTTTTAAAGGCTTGAAGTGAAATTCATGGAACATAAATTAACCATTGAAAGATATGCATTTCAATTTCATTTACTATATTCACAGTTTTGTGTACCCATCACCTCAAATTCCTTAGTCTTTACACCCTCTTTAATTTTTTTTAGATGTATTTAGAAGGTAATGATGCAGCACCACAAAATAATGCTACTGCTTTCAAATACTTTTCCATGGCAGCCAATAAGGTATGTACTCAGTCCATTTCTGCAAATGCGTAAAAACACTTGGCTTGTACTACATGGACTCCTAAGCCTCATGTGTGGCTACTAGACCTGGGAGGAGTATGGTGTCTAGGAGAGGAAGAATATCGTTAACAGTAAAACATGGGGCTTGGTTGGGTAGGTGGTATATCTTGTCTTCTTGGTAAATGAGAAATGCCAATGACTTGTGCTGTCCTAGAGAGACAGAAGTTCAGCTTTCCCTTCTCCATGCTGTAGACAAGGCTATCTAGTTCATAAAATAGGAAATAAAAAAGATAAGGACAGAGGAAGGGAAAATTCAATCAATAAAGCAATCTGTTCAGAACAAAAACAACTAAGAATTGCCCAGTTTTCTCCCATTTGATCTTACCCAAAAGCCAGAAATTCCCCTGTCCCGAGAAGAAGGCTGTCAGAGAGGCAGCCAGGACAAGATGATTGAGAACAAGGCTCTGGAGACATTTGGTTTGAATGCCAGGCTTGCTACTTACTAGCAATGTAACTATGAGCAAGTACTTAACCGTTCTGTGCCTCAATTTTCCTATCTATAAAATGGGAATATAAGAAGATTTGCCTCATATTGTTGTCGGGATTTATTAAGTTGACATTTCTGTGCCTCCTATTATAAAGTAGATAAAGCATTGCCTGGTACATTGTAAGTGGTATGTGTCTGCTATTATATTTTGCAGCCTGGGACCAGTTAGATAGAGGAAACTTCAAAGCATACCTTAAGGCAAAATGGATTGAATATGTGAAGGAATATATAAATGGTGTTATTTGGATCCTGCCATTGAAGTTTTTGCCTTGATTCCTAGGTTCAGTGAGGCTGGTATTTGTCAGATGAAACTTAGTAAACTACTCTGAATCCCTTTAGTACATAAAGAGCTCATAATCTCAACACCCATCAACCTATTGTTGGCGAGTGGCTTAATAAACTTTCTATCCCTACACAATAGGAAACATTTTGTTGTCTGTGTCATACTATAACACTAGCAGTAAAGATGTGCTCAAATGGGGGAATATTTTTAACTATTCTTTTTTGAAAACCCACATGCTGCTTTGGGAGCCTATTTATAAATGACTAGCACTTTGGTGCTGCTGCTATTGTGGTGTAAATTACTGAGAAGGCTGGTAGGAGGCTCCTCTTCCTTGTAATTTATATGAAACTGTGGTGCAGCAAGACAGTTATCTGGAGTACCATTAGATTAGGATGACAAGGGAAAGCCAACTGAAAAAAGAGGTAATGTAATGAGAAGATCTCTTATAATCTGGCAAATAATGCTGATTTGTCAGTCCAAAGGAAGAATGCCAGGAAACTGAGTGTGTAAATTAACCCAGCTCCCAAACTATCTAGGGTTATATAACCAGCAGTGATCTGAGCTACTCAAGTTCTAAACCTGAGCTACCTTCATTTACAGAGGAAATCTGACATGTATTTAAAGTAGTTGTTCTGAATGGCATCAGGTGGACATCACCAATATTCCTTTATCACCACCTGCACAATTAGATTTCTTACTTTGGGTCACTACTAAAGTAAAAAGTTTCTGTCTTCCACTCTTTGCACATCCATACTCTTCTTTCACTAATAATTTTTTTAAAAACATTGCTTTTTTCAATTTATTTTTAGGTCATATCAGTACCAGGATATAAAGATACAAACATTATAACCTCTTTGGATTTACGTTTACTCAAAATCATGAACATTTATCATATGTGATATTGGGCCCATATTCTTCCAGTTTTCTCTCTCATACCTCTGAACACATCAGGTCCATCCCCATCTCCATTCTTTTGTCCTTCCTGCTCCCTTCCCAGACTCTCCCATTCTTAATCCTACCCATTCCCCAAATGAGAGTTTCATCCTCTTTTCCTGCACAAAGCTACCCTTACCCTCCTTGGCTTACAAAATCTTTTTCCTGTTCTGAAATTGTCCTGCATTCGTGCTACCTACTGCTGGAACTTCACTGCTTCTACCTTGTGCCATCTCTTCTACTGTCTGAAGTCATGTCTCCTCAATTAGAAAAGGGCTACAGTGTTATACAATACTAGGGGACTGGTGTACAAAAATTTGTGCACTCAGGGAGGGGGGGGCCTCAGCCCAGCCTGTGCCCTCTCGCAGTCTGGGACCCCTTGAGGGATGTTCACCTGCTGGCCTGCCTGGCCAGCCTGGGTGAGGGGGTGAGGGCTGTTTTTAGGCTTCCCTCAGTCCTTTCAGGGTTCAGTCCCTACTGGGGTGCCTGGCCAGCCTGGGTGAGGGGCTGAGGGCCATTTTCAGGCTGCCCAGAGTTCCCATTGACCCAATGTCCCAGAAAGACTGGCTAGAATCAGGTTTCTGGGGTTTATTTATCTTCTATAATTGAAACTTTGTTGCCTTGAGCAGAGGCCTAGTCAGGCAACGAAGCTTCCTGTTTGCTTCAGCTCCGTGGCTTCTATAATTGAAATATTGTTGCCTTGAGCAGAAGCCTGGCCAGCCTAGGCAGGCAGTTTCAACTCCATCACTGGTGAAACGGAAGCCTCCTGTTTGCTCTAGCTCTGTGGCTGCCAGCCGCCATCTTGGCTGGGTTAATTTGCATACAACCACTCTGATTGGCGGTGGGCGTGGCTTGGCTGGTAGGCATGGCTTAAGTGTCTTGGAGTGATGGTTAATTTGCACATTACTCTTTTATTAGATTAGATTTGCCAGATAAATGATCATTTACTCACTGAGTTCATGTCAGTTAATCTAAGTAAGAGACCTAAAGTGGAAGTTATATATGATGTAATTGCCTACACATGTTATATTTGGCCCAGAAAGAGTTTTTAAAATTAGAGAATTTCATATCAAAAGCTCAATATCCAGATTTTCTTGGAAAATAGGAAGAACTGACCTATAAGGCCACTATTCCATACAACAAATGCCTGGAGAGGATCCAAGATGGCAGCAGAGTAGGAACAAACTGGAATTACAACTAACATATAGAATAATCAACCTGAATAACCAACTGAAGACTAACTGAACAGAAGGATTTACAGAAGAAGTCACATTGAGACTGGTAGGATGGGCAGAGATGTGCAAAGGCCTGGCCTGGCTCCCACAGGTGGCAGCTGAAATTCCAGAGGGATATCTCAGCTGCAAAGGTTCTCCCTGCGGAGCATGGGACCTCAACCCCAAACCTGGGTCTCCAGCCCATAGCACCAAAGCTAGGAAGAGGAGCCCACATCTGGCTATAAGAATCAGCAAGGATTCTGTCTGACAGGGAGAGATTAGAGTCTGCTAGAAACCCAGGTACCCTCTTAAGGGCCAACACACAAAATCTTGTTCATAGCCACTTTCTATGGCTCCAGTGGAGAGAGGGCAGTTCTGAGCAGACTAGAGTGGTGTGAGGAGAGACTGAGTTGAGTGGCTCTGGAGGGGAAAGTGGGAGGAGGGAGCTAAAGGAACAATTGCTAGGGTCCCTATGCTGTGTCCCTTTACCCCACAGCCCACCGAGGCCATCTTTCTTGAGTTGAGCACTCCCCTCCAAAGGGCATCAACCTGGGGAAATGCAATAGCCCCACCCTCCTAACTCCCTGTCACCCCATCTTGCTGAGCTCACTGCAGAGGATTCAACTGCTTCCACGTGTGTGGACTGGAGTTGTATTAGAGACTGATTCTAGGCCATTTCTCCCGTTCCTGAGATTCTAGCTGGCACGGCCACACACAACTCCTTGCCACACCACACTGCTGAGTTCAGGCTCTTGAAGAAGTCTCCACAGAATTCAGGGTGTCTCCAGGGTGGAGGCCATTTTTTCCTCACAATATTCCTGTGCAGAGTCCTCCTTTCCCATGGCCAAACTGCTCTGTTTGGGCCCGATAAGTCTGCAGGTCTCACGCTGATGACTCCCTGAGACCCTGCCCCACCACAAAGGTCTGCAGGGTCCTGATGGATAGTAGTTAGCATTGGTGTACTTTGGCACTTTTGTTGAGTTGAGTCAGACCCATCACTGGCACAGAGTTTGATTCTGTATCAGTCAGGTAAACACTACTCACCCCTACCTGATGACTCACTGAGAACCTATCTCATGTAACTTGAGTAGCACCAGAGGCTCTTTCAGTGACTGATCCTAATAGGTAGCTAGCAGATGATGGTAGACAGAGGCAGATATCATGATGCATTTGGGCCTTATGCTGACCTGTTCCCCAGTTTGATGCAGGAGGCAGCTGGCCTTGGTAGAGCTTGGCACTTTCAATACACACCCAGGCCCATTAAGGGCAGCAACAAACTATGGCTCACTTTTATAGCTCCAAACAGGTGACTTAGGGACAGTCATAGGCAGCATCTGACATTGACCTGCACCAGAGTCCCTCCCAAGAGGTCCCAGAATCAGCACATCCTATGGCAGAATACAGACAATATCAGAGCAGAACTCAATTAGCTCCACAAGAGTCACATCTGAAGTGAGACTCAGCAGGCGCCAAACCCTGCTGAGGCTAGTGTAGACAGTGCCTGCATAACAGCTCACACACTATGGTTGGATGCAGTCCTCACAGTCAGCCAGCCAGAGGGACGACCTCCTGCAAAGAGGGGCAAACAGCAGTCAAAATTCATCTACAACAGGAAGGCTTACATAACATACACAGGGACATTCCTGGAGTACTCAGCTCAGGTGATCAGGGAGACTACTCCACTGGGCCCCACAGAACACCTATTACATAAGGCCACCCTGCCCAAACAGGAAAACAAAGCAGATTGACCTACTGCACAGAAACAAACACAGAGAGGCAGCCAAAATGGAGACAAAGGAGCATGCCCCAAATGAAAGAACAGAAGAAATCTCCAGAACAAGAACTAAAGGAAATGGAGGCAAGCACTCTACCAGATGTAGAATTCAAAACAATGGTTATAAAAATGCCCAAAGAAGTTGGCAAGAATTTCAACAGCTTAAAAAAAGAATACATAAACCATAAAAAAGAACTGCCAGTCAGAAATAAAGAATATAATACAGTGTATCTGAAATGAAAAAAAAAAAAAAAACATTAGAAAGAATCAACAATAGGTTAGATGCAGCAAAGGATTAAATTCATGATTTGGAAGACAAAGTAGCA
>PVJC01020716.1:0-28912 GCA_004026665.1 Murina feae
TGGATGAGAAGCTGAGGGCCGTTTTCAGGCTGGCCACAGCTCCCATTGACCCAAGGTCCCAGTGAGGCTGACTGGAAGCAGGTTTCTGGGGTTTATTTATCTTCTATAATTGAAACTTTGTTGCCTTGAGTGGAGGCCACAGCTGGCCTAGGCAGGCAGTTTCATCCATCACTGGCCTCCTGTTTGCTCTAACTCTGTGACTTCGTGCTGCCATTTTGGCTGGGTTAATTTGCATATCACTGCTATGATTGGCTGGTGGGTGTGGCTTGGCTGGTGGGCATGGCTTGGGTGTAAGGGAGTGAGGGTTGATTTGCATATTACTCTTTTATTAGATTAGATAAGTTTATTTAGTTATTCCTCTATAGATAGGTACTTAGGAATTATTTTTTCTATTAGAAACAGGCTGAAATAAAGAAGCTTCTAGGTCTATATGTACACAAATGTCAGTATTTTTATAAAAACTATAAATACATGTAAAATACTTAAAATAGTGTCTGGCATATACTAATTTTTATTATTTTTTGGATCAGTAAAAGCTGAACTTTTATATGTAAAGTGATAATTTTTCTTGGTGACAAGAACCTTTGCGACTGTATCTAACAGCAGCCATGCTCAGCGCATACCACTTTTTATAGCAAAAACTTGTAAACATATCCAGTCATAGAATTATACCGCTGAAAACGTCTATCTGCTGCACACCTGACCAGTTCTACAGATTACTTGTTTGCAAAGTTGATTTGCCCCATGTGCTCTGAGTTACTCTCCCTGCCTTCCTCTTAGAGCGCAGAGCGGAAAGAGTGAGCGCTGCAGGTCTTTCCTTGCTGCGTTCACTCAGGCAGGCCATTCGGGAGAGGGGGCGGGGGGCTGGCGGGGGTGCCTCTGTACCGGTGGTCCCGGCCCTATTGCAACTCGGGGTGGTCCCGGCCCTATTGCAACTCGGGTCACAGGTTTAGGAACGTATTCTTTTTTTTTTTCTTCCTTTTTTTTTTTTTTTTTTAAATCCCCAGCCGATTGACTTTGTTCCTTTTGGTTTTTTAAAAATTAAATTCATTGGGGTGACACTGGTTAATAAGCGTATGCTATTCACCGAGTGTAGGTTTCTGTGATGCACGCCTGTATTCCGAGTTGGAACCTGCCCTTTCGGTCACTCTCTTCCACCGCGAACCCTCCGCAGGCGCTGGCTGCAGCCCGACACCTGTGCCCCGCGCTTCCCTCCGCTTTTCCTGGGCGGGCGAAGCGGGCTCCGCTGACGGAGGAGGACGACCACCTGTCCGCCTTCTCTAGCTTTAACGGGGCGAAGACTAGTGAAACTTAATCCGCATTCTGAACTCTCCCTCCTTTTCGATTTTCTCCCCTGACTCGTTCCATTTTTAAGATCTCGGGTAACCGCCCCCCGCCGCCTCCCCCTCCCTCTCCCCCGTAGGGCAAACGTTAAAGAAGACACAGCCGAGGAAAAGCATTTTTAAGAGTCTGTTATATGGCCGGCCCGGCTTGGCGGCAGCTCCGTGGGGGCCTTCCCCTCCCTTCACCTCCCCGCTCGCCATCTCCGCGGGTGAGGAGCCCTACAGGCGGGGAGACTGCACCCCAAGTTCCTTCAAAACCTTCAGCACTTCCCGCCCCACGGCCCCGCCCACAGCACGCGCCGCCCCGAAACCCGCAGGCCGCACCCTCGTCCCCGCCCCCGCACAGGTCACCTCCCTCCACGCCCCTTTCCCTCGGCCCCGGCAGCCGGCAGGCAGGGAAGTGTCGTAAAGCCAGGCCCAGGAAACTTTACCCGGGGTAACAGCCGAGGCGCTTTACGGCGACGGCGGCGGAGTGGGAGCCTGGGCGGCGGAGGCGGCCGCGGCGGCGCAGGAGGCGGCGGCAGCGGCTGAGGAGAAAGAGGAGTGGCGGCGGGGACCCGTGCCGGGTGAGCCTCGCGGAGGGGCCGGGAGGGGCGGCGGTGACAGGGCTGGCGGATGGGCCCGGGCGGACGGGGACGGTGCCGGCTGAGCAGCTGGGCGGCGCTGAAGGGCGGGAGGGGGGGGCGCCGCGGCATTGGGGGGCACCTCGGTGAGGGACGGCTTCTGCCTTTGTTCCCCCCCACCTCCGCCGCCCCCTGCCCGGCGCCCCCTGGGCTCGGCGCTCGCCCGCCGGGTCTCATGGCCTCCCCTCTCGGTGTGTGTTGCCTCTAGGATGGCGGAGGTACCGCCTGGGCCTAGCAGCCTCCTCCCACCCCCGGCACCTCCGGCCTCGGCGGCGGCTGAGCCCCGCTGCCCCTTCCCGGCGGGGGCCGCCCTCGCCTGCTGCAGCGAGGACGAGGAGGACGACGAGGAGCACGAAGGCGGCGGCGGCAGGCGGCGGGCGGGCGGCGAGGCGACGGCGGCGGCCAAGGGGCGTCCGTGCCTCCGGTGCCCTCCGCCGCCGCAGGAGCAGCAGCTCAACGGATTGATCAGCCCCGAACTGCGGCACCTCCGGGCGGCCGCCTCGCTCAAGAGCAAGGTTTTCAACGCGGCCGAGGCGGCCACGACCACGGCCACCCCCGACGGAGGCCCCAGAGCGACTGCAACAAAAGGAGCCGGGGTACACTCGGCCGAGAGCCCCCCTCGCTGCCTCCCCGGCCACGCAAGAACTGCGCGCCCCGGCCCCGCGGACGAGGCGGAGGCGGCGGCGGCGGCGAGCGACCCCGCGGCGGCCCGCAATGGACTGGCGGAGGGCGCGGAGCAGGAGGAGGAGGAGGAGGAGGAGGAGGACGAGCAGGTGCGGCTGCTGTCCTCGTCCCTGACCGCCGGCTGCAGTTTGAGGAGCCCCTCCGGCAGGGAGGCTGAGCCCGGGGAGGATCGGACGATACGTTACGTCCGATACGAATCCGAGCTCCAAATGCCCGATATCATGAGACTGATCACCAAAGATCTGTCTGAACCCTACTCCATTTATACCTATAGATATTTTATCCACAACTGGCCGCAGCTGTGCTTCCTGGTAAGTGGAATGGCATGAGCGGAGGGTGAGCCCGGCGCCGCGTGTCCGGGCCGCGCAGGGCAGGGAGCGTGCGGGCAGAGAGGGGCCGCGGCTCCGGCCCGCCCGGCGCAGTGTGCTGCGGGCTGTAACGTGCGTGCGCTCCCTCCCGGGCCCGGGGTGCGGCTTGCGAAGGTAAGAATTCGCGATGCGGGCTCCCCTTGATGCTGATGTGAAAGGCCGCCAGCCTGTGTGCCCTTGCGTGTCGGGGGTGGGGTCTTGCGCCCCGTTTGCGTTAGCCTCTAATAACGTTTACCCTCTTTAATTGCCCTCCCTCCTCCGCAGAGGACGCTCCAGTCGCTGAATTTGAACGGGACTCTCTGTTCGGATGCGGACCTTATTAATCTCTCAGTTACAGCTCTGATCAGGGAAGGGTGTGTGCATGAACATGATTCGGGGAACGGGATTTGTCGGTCAACTTGCTGTGGCCGCACTGGAGAAGGAACACTCACCAGCATGTTCTGTGATGATGGAGATTGTGTCCTTTACTTGAGCAGGACAATGAACAGTTGTAGCCAGACTGCCTTCTGGTACTTGATTGCAGATGGTGCTACTAACACTTCTGGTGGCTAAAAAAAAAAAAAAAAAATCCCGAAACTGGAACAAAAATACCCTTTTGTGAAATGTAGGAAACTTAAAAGTGTGAAATTGTTACAAACTTAATTTTTTTTTCTTTTTTAAGAAACTGGTCATAGATATGCCTAAATGCTAGTAGTAGTACTGGCTTGTGTCAGGTATAATTGACAAAATTTTTATTTGTAAGCAATATAAAGAGGCGGGGCTACAAATAAGCGGAACAGTTTTTTTAAACTTTACATAATACTCGTGTTTCCAATAGTTTCTTTCCAATTACATTGACCAGTTTCACTTCTTTTGAAACCTTTCACTTATATGAACGGCAGGTGTATGCTTTGTATCAAATACTCACAAATACATTGTTTCCATTGAATTTTACTGAAATACAACATGCTTTTAAGGAGCGTTTCATGATATGTAAAGGGCAAAGCTACGATTATTTATCCTTTCAGCATTGATTTAGTTGCACTTGGTAATTCCCTGCAAGACATTTTAACAGTACTTAAGAAATCCATCTTTTTTATTCTGTAGCTTAGTGATAATCTAAAAATATATTCTCAGTATTGTAAATAATGGTTCTGCTATTTTCTAAGTGTTCATTTGCTAACCTTAAGTTTAGTATTTTTTTAAAAACTGTGGGAACTATTTTATATTCTATGAAACTCCTCTTAGGAGTCTAACCGTTGTATCCAAAAATGGGAAAATGATTTTTTTGGGCAGTATTATAAATGTCATATCAAATTCCATTATAATTACTAAATATTATAGATTGACTTTAACTGTAAATTGACCCACAAAAGCATACAATTGAGGTACACTTTAAATTAAAGTAGTATATTTATTTCTGTTAATTTCAGAAAATAGTTGTATATAGAGGGGTGGGTAAAAGTAGGTTTACAGTTGTGAGCACATGAAACCATTTATTCTTATATTACTTATTATTTTTCCATACGAACAACTGTAAACCTTTGCCCACCACTGTACATGATATTTAGTCAACTTTCGAGTTCTGATATTACCTAGAACTCTCTCAACTCGTCTGCCATTTTAGTCTCTGATAAACTTCATATTAGTAAACTTTAGTTTTGATTTTATATAGACTCCTCCCAATTCGCCAGTTAATTTGTGCTTTAGCCCTTAGGAGTCAATTTGTTTAACATTAAATTCTGAGTATCTAGAAATCGAAATACTAGTGCAAGTATGAATCTGATGGTGTGGAACATAAATGATAGCTGAACAATTAGAGGCAGTGTAACCTCGGGCCTTTTTATTGACATTTAAAAAATTAGAATTTCCCATTAGAACTAATTTAAAACAAATGTAATGTGTATGTTTATTTTAAATCATAAATCATATCATTTTAGAACTGTAAAGGATCCTAGAGATAATCCAGCTCAGATTTATTTTATTAATGAAAAAAATTATGGACCAGAGTGACTTTAAAATGTTAAATCTCTAGATATTCAGTGGCAGGAAGGTAAAGGTAGAACTCAGGTCTCCTGGCCACATAGAAACAAGAACCTGAAAAATGACATACCCTTGGTCTGTTCAGTGAAGATCATTATGTCACAAAGTTATACTTAAGGGACAGATGTCCTTACAAACATCAGTCTCAAGTGATTAGAAACATCGAAAATATTCCTGGTTTCATGAGTAACCTGTAATGGATTTAAATGAAATATCTGAAGTTGAACCTTAGAAAATTGCCAATTCTTGACCATATTTGACTAACACAAATGACAGGGTTGTTGCTTTTTTAAAATTCTCGCTGGAGGATATATTTTTATTGATTTTTAGAGAGAAGGGAAGGAAGAGAGAGAAACATCTTGTTGCCTCCTGCATGAACCCTGACTGGGGATTGAACCTGAAACCTAGGTATTTGTACTGACTGGGAATTGAATCCACAGCCTTTTGGTGTACAGGATGACACTCCAATTAACTGAATGTCCTGGCTAATGATAGTTTCTTGTGATTCTTTCTAATAATTATAACATGTGAAAGTAGAGTACTGTACAACTTGGAGGCACTGTCACTCTGTACTTAACTAATTTCTCATTGCAGTTCATGATATTTTAAACTGCATTTGGTGTGTTTTCAAATTTCTTAAACCTATTACTAGTGTATAGTACTTCCATTTATTCTAAATTTAACTTTCTGGCTTCCTCTGGAAACGCCGCTTCTTTCCTATTTGTAGTGTTCTGGAGTTTGGGACTCTTCACACAATTTATATTTTATGTCTACATATAGATTGATAAGCCTTTGGTCGAGTTAAGTCTTGCCAGGAATTTCTCAGTTACCATCTGAAAAAAGAACACATTTAATAGCAGAAACTTTTATTTGGAAAAAATTAACAAGTAACTTAGTAATTCTTGTAAGTGTATATTCATCAGCAGTTTATCAGGGAAAAAAAGCATTGGCCTTCCTCACTACCAACATCTTGTTAATAATAATATATTGTATATTGGGCTTTTATTTTTAAATGATATGTACAATTTGATTCTTGCTCCTGTAGATTCTTAATTAGGAAGAAATCAATCTAGTCCAAGGGGGAACTGATATTCATTGCTTGTTATTTTCTTGGTCAAAGGACAAAGAAGATTTGTTTGAAATTTCTATATAACTTGAAAGTACTCTCCAGCTGTATTGTATGTAGTGGTTTCAAAATTGTCCTCTTTTAGATGCTTTATTCGCTATTAAAAGTAGTTTTTCTACATTTTTGCATCAGAGATTTCCATAGATTTCCATTTTCCCTAGCTAATGAGGTCAGGCCCCCAATTTTTTTTAATATACCATTTGGTCTGTGGTATGTACACATGCACACCACAACCACAGATATTTATTTGAAGTGAGTTTTCATGTTAAAAAGTTCAACCAAGCAATTTTTGCATAAATTTCAGGTTTTCAAAAAATTTTGAAAGAACCAGATTTATATATCATGAATGAAAGTGGCCCCAAATGGTTTTGGATTGTGTGATAAAACATAAATTAATTAGTGTGGGTTGTTGAATTTAATATTCCTTTAAAAGGATTTTTCTGACCTAATTTAGATTTGCATGAAATGGATTAGAATTATCATGCCTAAAAGATTTCTCCACAGTTTTTTTTTTTTTTTTTAAAAAGGGTTTTGTAATCAAATTATAGAATGATGGACTAAAACAATCTTACAACAGATTTAAATTAAAATAGGTGTTAAGTATAAATTGGGCTTTACTTACTAATTTTTTTAACCTATTCCTGTTTTTTTTTGTTTTTGAAATAGTTTCTTCTGAAAAGTTAATATTATTAAGAGATAATTTGAAGTTTTAATTTCTTTCCTAATAAAGGCTTTTAACAGCAAATAAGTATTTCTGGCTTACACATTATTAAACAATTAGAGCTATTGCCCTATTTATATTGACCAGACTATATATATATAGTATTACTAGAACATTTTATCAGAGATAGAATTTTTGAAAGCCATATTTTTAGTTTTCAAAAAAATATGAAAGTCTTAATTACTCTGGAAAGCTGTACATTTTTGTTTAAATAGAAAGCTCTGATTTTGAGTTCTAGGTATACTATGAACTTTATGATAATGACTTCACTGTCAAGAGTGTCCTAAAAATTAGACCATTGTATATCCATCTATCTACTCTTTGTGGTATCTCAATAACAAAAACCCCTTGATTAGGACCCAAGGAATAGCTTAAAACAATCTTTTTTTCTGAAAATATTTTTCATTCTTTTCCTGATCAAAATTTACTGTTCAAGTATAAATCATGTCATATCTTTCACAAAAGCTTTATTATAAACTTAAAGTTACTGTACTCTGCCAATAAGCAAGTTTCACAATATTTTATCTATCCTATGAAGACTTTTTCTTTAAAAAGCTATTTTCACATATTCCTCCTTCCCAAATCTTAAATATGTATTTAGTGCAAATAATATAATTATAAACCTCTTATAAAGTTAAGTATAATTAGAGGCCTTTAATAAAGCACTTGAATGTTTACCTATGGAATTTTGTCCCCCCCCCCCCATGCTTTGATAATAAGCATAAGAAATTCATGTTTTAAAGAATGTTGAAAGATATTAAAACTAGAACATTTGAAGGAGCTTTGGGATTTAGATTTCTGAAACTTCTGCTCTCTTGCTAGAATTCTCATTATTTCTTCTTCCCTAAAAAATACTGACCAGTGGTTGGTTGCTGTTTCCCTGAGTGCGGTACCTAGTGGCATTATGTTCTTCATAATTGTTTGTTTATTTTCAAGGCCGTGGTAGGGGAGGAGTGTGTAGGTGCCATCGTTTGCAAGTTGGACATGCACAAAAAGATGTTCCGCAGAGGTTATATAGCCATGTTAGCTGTGGATTCCAAATACAGGAGAAATGGCATTGGTAAGGAAAATATTATATCATTAAAAGAATGTGTGAGTTATTTTTTGTATTTTGAAGCAGAAGATTTAAATGTACATATGTGGAAAGGAGCATGATGCTAAGGGAAGAAAATCAAGATTGTTTTTACCTAAAAATATTTCCAAAATGTGTGTGTGTGTTTTTTTAAGAGAGAAACATTGAAGTGAGAGCTGCCTCCTTCAACTCCCCTTTTCCTCCTCATCCCATGGAGCCCAAAACTCACAGGGGAATCAAGTTGGCAACCTTTCAGTGCAAGGGACGACCCCCAACCAACTGAACCACACTGGCCAGGGAACCAAAATGTTTATGATTTTTAAAAATTGTTTGACAGATTATCTTTTTAATAAGTAGCAGGTGACCATTTTTTGCCTCCAAACATTTCTTTACTATGTTCAGAATGCTTTGTATTATACCAAGTACTGCAGTTTTGATAGCATTCTTTTTTTAAAATATATTTTATTGATTTTTTACAGAGAGGAAGGGAGAGAAATAGTTAGAAACATCGATGAGAGAGAAACATCGATCAGCTACCTCCTGCATACCCCCCACTGGGGATGTGCCCGCAACCAAGGTACATGCCCTTGACTGGAATCGAAACTGGGACCATTGGGTCCGAAGGCCGACGCTCTGTTCACTGAGCCAAACCAGTCAGTGCTTTGATAGCATTCTTAGAGTACTTGATCATAGCCCTAAGCTGTCTATGCTTGGGTGAAGTGGACCTCAATGAAGGCAAAGTAATGGAGAAATTATTAACCATTATTTAGTATTAGTAATTGTATTAATTCAAAGAAGACCAGGAAAAGGAATTCTTACCATTCCCAATTATCTCTTTCTTAGGTCTACCTTTTTTGGCATTTTTCAGTTAATCTTAAAATGGTCATTAGAGTCATCTGGGTGATGAAAAAAAAAATACATAGTAACCTACCGCTGAGAATCTTATTTGTCTTGTTAGAAGGAGGGCTGAAGCTTCCCCAGAGGACTGTGATCTAAGCCTGTCCTAATATTTAGGACCTACTGGCTCTTTGTTTAAGATGTAAGAGCAGATTGACAAGTACTCTTGTCTGGGCATGTGAAATTCTAGGGTGTACTGAAGCTAAGTTAGTATTCATGAAAGAATATTTGATACCTATACCGGTATTTAATTACCAACAGTTTTGTCACTTGTAGTTTTTTCTCAACTATTAGTATTATTATCCAGTTTAAGACAATCTTATTTATCCTGGGAAATCATTAAGAATAGGTTCACTTACTACATTAAGTTTAACCAACTTACAGTGTTATAGTTTACCACCAAGATTTTTAATGAATCAGGCTTATATATAAGCCAGGTTTGAGACTTGATGCATTAAAAAGAGCTGGTAAGTACTCATGGAAAATGATAGGCAATTGTCTGGCTGTTTTGGAAGGTAGAAGCCAGTGGCTTGAAGGTTGCATCTTAGCCCTCAGACATTTCGTTTGGCCCAAGTAATGTGTTTTTATTCATGTTTTGAGAATTAAGAGATTTCTTATAAAATTTAGATTTTTTTCTTAAAATTCACATTTGGCAGTTGTTTCCCTTTAATGTACCAAATATATCTGACTGTAACCTAGGATATATTTTACTAGACATTTGCAGACACACCACTGAGATGATCTATATACTAGTGGCCAGGTGCATGAAATTTGTGCACAAGGAGGGGGGAGGGATGTCCCTTAGCCTGGCCTGCACCCTCTCTAATCTGGGAACCCTCGGGGGATGTCTGACTACCCCCCACCGGCTTGCTTGCCCCCAACTGCCCCCCTCCATTGGCCTACTCGCCCCCAACTGCCCTCCTCTCCTGACCTCATCACCCCTAATTGCCTCTGCCCTGGCTGGACATGGCTTTGTCCAGAAGGACATCCAGAAGGTCTCTCAGAAAGTCTCCCAGTCTAATTAGTATATTACCCTTTTAGTATAGATATAAAAGCCTAAGCGACTGAACAATCGGAACGACCAGTCACATGACGCACACTGACCACCAGGGGGCAGATGCTCAACGCAGGAGCTGCCCTTTAGTAGTCAGTGCACTCCTACAGCCAACCTTCTGCAGTTGGCCAACCTCCCATGGTTCCTCCACCCTGCTGGTAGACCCCAATCGGCCTGCTGCCTGCCTGCCATGGTGAAGTGGCGGTGAAGGAAGGAGAAGGGAGGGAAGCGGGGAACTGTGTGGTGGTGAGGCACCAACGTTGGCGTTCGGCATCCATTCCTTCTGCACTGGGCCCAGCAACCATCAGCCAGGTCTAGGGATGCCACCCATGCATGAATTCGTGCACCAGGCCTCTAGTATGGGAATATCAGACTTAAGTGTGCCCCATGCTCACTATAAGGTTTGTAGGAACCAACCCAGTGTCTTGGGCCTACTTTGGATCACAGCGGTTCTAGTGTGATCTTTGGCAAGATTGGTTCAAGGGTCATAATGCAGTAAGTTCTGGCCAACTATAGAAGTTCCTGGATTGCTTGGCCACATTATATCTTGCCTTTTTCTTTTTTCCCCTTTCCCTTCAAACAGAATAGTAGAAACTCCTGCTTGGAGCAACTAATTACACCTGAGAAAAAGAAATATATCAGGACTTGCTTAGGTCTTTCAAGAGGAAACTTACATTGCTATATGTAGGTTCTCGTGGCCTCTCGTTTTAAATCTAAAATTTTTCTCACTTAAGATAATTTGTGTATCTGCATTCAAGGTAAAACTCAGCATTTGATATTTATATGCTTATTATGATATTATAATTTAGGTATCTTTAAAAAACTAATTACATTTTTCCTTCATTAATACTCAGATCTGTATTCTAGGTACTAACTTGGTTAAGAAAGCTATATATGCCATGGTTGAAGGAGACTGTGATGAGGTAAGTCTTTCTAAATATTTAAGACCTTTTAGGCAGTATTGTGCTGGGTATTTTTATAAACATCCCATGATAATTATACTGCAGGTCTTATAGCAAACTAATGTACAAATGCAACTTGTAGTGAAATTATATATCATTAAACACATGAATTTTTACCTAGAACAAATTTTAAGGTGACAATGGGAGCTAAAATTGTTTGTTTGTTTTTTTGTGAAAATGTAAAGGTGAAATCTTAGACATTTTTAGTAAATAAATGGTATTCAGAGGAATTGGTATTCGGAGAATTTGTTATCACTTATCACTATAAGTTACATATTAGCCTTAGTTTCTTTCTAAATAAAAGTTTTGTTTTTAACTCTGGGCCAACTGTCAGCTCATATGAAGGACATTTCACATTTGACAAACATCTCTCAGCATTAAATAATGATAAGGTTTGGAGGATAGGTGAAGACAACTACTTTTTTAATGTGGAGCCATCTACATATTAACCTCAGCATCTCTTCACTTTTTTTCTAAAGCCTTATGGCAGGTATAATTTCTTGCATGTTATAGCACTGGGCTTTAAATATGGTAGGTGCTCAGTAAGTAATGGTGATAGTTGGGATTTTGTTAAGATTTACTATTGAATAATTTGGGAGGGAATAAGTATAAATAAGAGGAAGTATAAATGTCTGTATAGCATTGATGAATAAGAAGGAACAAAGTTGCATTTTAATGTGTAGTAACTGTATGAGTGCTACAAGTGACAGTTGTCTTTATTATTGGAGGGCAAATGTGCCTTAGCTCACAAAATACTTGAAATTAAGTATTTTTTTCCCCAACAACATGCTGACCTTAATAAGTAACTTGCCTTTTTAAAACATTTTTCTTTTTCGTACAAAATCTAAACACAAAAATTAATCAGTGTGTGTGTGTGTGTGTGTGTGTGTGTTTTGGTATAATATACCTTCCACTTGTCCTCATGCTCTTTAACTCTTCATTCATCTTTTCACTTATAGCTACTATTAATCTTATGATGTGCATCCTCCCATTTTCTAAGCACACCTGTATGCAACTGTGTAATACTTTTTTATATAAAAAATGAAATCACAATTATTCTGTAATAGTTTTTCCATTTAATGATATCTCATGAACACATTTCATTGTCAGAATATAGAGATTTACTGCAGAGTATTCTCATGCTTCTTGTTTATATTAGTTTGTAGTCTGACAGATCACACTAAATGGTGGTTGTATGGGAAGACCTACAGACATACTGGGCAGCACAGAGAAGTCTAGGATTTAACGATAATTAATTTTACTCCAAATAAGATAATTACACATGGTGGAGGATCTCATATTGTTTGCAGCTTTTAATATAAAAAAGTAAAAGGTACAATTGACCTCGATAATTTACATGGCTGGTAACGAAAATTCACATACATTTATTACTATAAGTCTCTGTGTTTGGACCATAGCCACACTGACTTAGCTCATTCAGAAGAAAGTCAGGCTTTGCAAAAGTAGTGTAACAGTTTGGAGAAATCTTTGGCATGATAAAACTGTGTTTTGATCCTCTACTGCTACTGAGTGCAGTGATTTCCAGTGAACAAGGATGCTATGATCAGGGATATTATCTCCTTATGGTTAAGCCTTTTCTGAGTTTCCATAATCAATACCTGTGAGACCTGCTTCACTTAATTGATCAAATGTTTCAAATGTTTAAATAGTACTGGTTTTACTTTGTAAGTTTAAAGGGATGAAATGGAGATTTTGGGTTATATTGTTTTAGTCTCAAGGTTAAATCCTAAATTAGTGATCTGTGTATTATTGTAGAAATAGTGTTGTCTTTTTTTCTTTTTAATATATATTTTTTATTGATTTCAGAGAGGAAGGTAGAGGGAGAGAGAGAAAAGGCAATGAGAGAGAATCATTGATTGGTTGCCTCCTTCCTGCCTCCTACTAGGGATTGAGCCCAAAACTCTGGGCATGCGCCATGACTGGGAATCGAACCATAACCTCCTGGTTCATGGATCAACACTCAACCACTGAGCCACGCCAGCTGGGCCCTTCTATTTTTTGATGATAGTGTATTGTTGGTTCTACTTTATATTGCCATTTCATCCCATTTCGGTTGGATTCTTCCCCTTCCACTGCCTTGTAATTACTTTCTCACTGATGTATTTGCTTGACCCACTAGCTTCTTTATCTTCCTCCTCTTATTAAAATACTTTGACGTCAGTCTTTAAAACCCAATTAAAATATCAACAACTCAAAGTTTTCTTCAATCCTTCTGTACAGAATCAATTGTACCTTCTCTGGTTTTCTTTACTTCCCTTTTATAATATAGTAGTCCCTACTTATCTGTAGTTTCACAGTTACCCATGGTCAACTAGGCTCTGAAAATATGAAATGGAAAATTTCAGAAATAAACAATTCATACATTTTAAATTGCCAGCAGTTCTGAGTAGCATGATGAAATCTTACACTGTTGTTGTACTGCTCCATCGGAATCCTCCCTTTGTCCAGCATGTTCACGCTGTGCATGTTTGCCACAGATTAGTCATTTAGTAGCCATCTTGGTTATCAGATGGACTGTTGCAGTATTACAGTGCTTGTATTCCACTTACCCTTGTATTACTTAATAATGGCCCCCAAATGCAAGAGTGGTAATGTTGGTAATGCAGATATGCCAAAGAGAAGCCAAAAGTGTTTCCAAGTGAAAAGGTGAAAGCTCTTAACCTAAGGAAAGAAAAAAAATTGTATGTTGAGATTGCTAAGATCTATACACTGAGTGGCCAGATTATTATGACCAACTGACGTTTGTAGGCAAATGAGCTATAATTTCAGACTGAAGTTGCTAGAAGGCCAGACCGTTATAAATAGGGAAGCAGGTTGTTTATCCTGACAGTAGAAGTGATTTTTTTCTGAAGATAATGGGTAAACAATGCGATTTAACAGTCTTTGAACATGGGATATATATTATTATGAGTGGCCAAATTATTATGACCACTCCATCAGTACTTCATAGGGCCACCTTTTGCCTTCAATACTGTAGTAATTCTTCTTGGCATTGGCTCCAAGAGATGTTGAAAGGTGATGTGAGGAATCGGACACCATGCCTGATGAATAGCACTGTCCAGTTCTGTGAGATTTGGTGGTTGTAGAACCAGCTGCCTGATGGCTCTTTTAACTCCGTCCCACAAATGCTCAATTGGATTGAGATCTGGTGATTGTGGGGGCCACCTAAGCAAGGTAAAGTCTCCCTCATGTTTTTGAAACCACTCCTGCACAATACGAGCACCATGGCATGGCGCATTATCTCTTTGGAAGAAGCCATCTCCATTGGGATACACCATCAACATGATAGGATGAACTTGATCAGCATTGATACTTATGTATGTTATGCTATTTAGATGTTGTTCCACATGAATTTAAGGGTCTAAATCATGCCAGGAAAACATGCTCCAAACCATAACACCGCCCCCACCAGCTTGAAGGGTTGTACTCATGCATGTGGGGTGCATGCTTTCATGCTGTTTCTGCCAAATTCTCATTCTGCTATCTGCATGATGCAACTGGAAATGTGATTCATTGGATCACATGACTTTTTTCCAATGCTCGACTGTCCAATCCTTGTGTTCCTGTGCGAATTGGAGACGTTTTATCTTGCAAACTGCAGACAGCAAAGGTGTTCGAACAGGCTTTCAGCTTCCATATCCCATAGAGTGCAGTGTACGGCTAATTTGCCTACAAATGTCAGGTGGTCATAATCTGGCCACAGTGTGTGTGTGTGTGTGTGTGTGTGTGTATACGTGTATCCCATGTTCAAAGGCTGTTAAATTGTGTTGTTTACCCATATCTTCAGAAAAAAAATCATTTCTACTGTCGTGGAAAACAACCTGCTTCCCTGTTTATAATGATCTGGCCCTCTAGCAACTTCAGCACGAAATTATAGCTCATTTGCCTACAAACATCAGGTGGTCATAATAATCTGGCCACTCAGTGTATATATTTAACATTTTTAGTTTAACTGGAAACATATTTTGGCTATGAGACTGAGACTACTAGGTAAAGAACAGAGTAAAATGGAGTTATTCAAACTGTAAGGATTTTTGGTTATTTAGCCTAATTAAAGAACTCTGTATGAGAAGCCTGGCTTCTAGATCCATCTGCTATCACTTAATATAGTTGTGTGATTGTAGGCAAGTCATTTAACTTTTTATAATTTCTCCCTTTGTCTATATGCAATGTGATGGTAATTCTGATCTTAAAGGAATGTTATGAGGAGCAATAAAGGTGTTCATTCAGCAATATCAGTGTGAGTAGCCTGTGAACTGCCAGACAGTGAGCTAGTGCTTAGGTTCTAGCAGTGAACAAGCCTGTCCTCCCTCTAGGAGCTTCCAGCCTATAATATTAAAAAAGGCTTTCTAAACTGTAATGGTTTGGCATAGTCTAACAGTGGTTTGTTGCGAAGAGAATCTGTACAAGTTCACTATAATTCAACTGCCTACTTTCTTTTTTTAAAAAAAAAATACATTTCATTGATCTTCCATAGAGAGGAAAGGAGAGGGGCAGAGAGTTAGAAACGTCGATGAGAGAGAAACATTGATCAGCTGCCTCCTGCACACCCCCACTGGGGATGTGCCTGCAACCAAGGTACATGCCCTTGACCGGAATCGAACCTGGGACCCTTCAGACCTGGGACCCTTCAGTCCGCAGGCCGAAACTCTGTCCACCGAGCCAAACTGGTCAGGGCTGCCTAGTTTCTTTAGGACCAAAAAGCTTATTATCCTTTGGTTTCCAATGTAATACTCCCATGATATGCACTAAAAGAGTAGTTTTATAGTGAATTTCCAGTATAATTTCCAGATTCTCTTTCAATAAAAGAATGAAAATGATTAAGTATTAAAAAGTAGTTACTTTTTTCCTAGTATTTTCTATTGAGTCAAATAATACATAATCTCTTTGTTTAGAAATTGTGAGTGTGCGGAGAGACTCTTCATTTTAGCAAAGGTTAGCCCTTTTGAAATTTTTTTTCTATGTAATTCAATACCTCAAGTTTGTATTTATGTAGCCGTAGTTAGCTGCAGATGTTTTGAATATTTTAGATTGCCAAATATTAATGAACATGGACTTAGATCTCCTTCATCGTGTTTTAAATATCTTAGAGCTCCCATTTGCTGCATTGTGTTTACTTTGGAAACCAATCATAGGAGGTATAGAAGAGTGAATACTATTAAGCTCTAGTTCAGGTTTAGAGACTGGCCTTGAGTGTTTCATTCATTTGTAAATTAGAGAAAATAATAATTATTTATAGGGTTATTGTGAAAATACCATAATGACAAATGCATGTAAAATGCTTTCCATAACATTTAGTAAATCTTTGATAAATATTAGCTGTTTTATTAAAACTGTCACTCCTTTTTATTTCTGTGAAATCAGTTGCAAGTTTTGGTTTTTTTTCCCAAAGGCAAAAGAAGGGCTTTATTTATTTATTTATTTGTTTGTTTTAATATTCGTTATTGTTCAGATTGTTACAAATGTTCTTTTTTTTAAAAACCCCATAGCTCCCCTCCACCTGGTTCCCGCCCTCGCCCCATGCCCTTACCCCCTCCCCATTATCTTCATCCATAGATGTAAGATTTTTGTCCAGTCTCTTCCCATACTCCTCATGTCCCTTTCCCCCTGAGAAATATCAGTCCATTCCCTTTCTATGCCCTTACTTCTATTCTCTTCACCAGTTTATTCTGTTCATCAGATATTTCTATTGATTTGTTATATTCACTTGTTGATAGATATGTATTTGTTGTTACTTTGTTGTTCATACTTTTTATATTTACTTTTTTCTTCTTCCTCTTCTTAAAGAATGCCCTTTAGCATTTCAAATAATCCTGGTTTGGTAGTGATGTACTCCTTTAGCTTTTTCTTGCCTGTGAAGCTCTTTGTCTGACCATCAATTTTACATGATAGCCTTGCTGGGTAGAGTAATCTTGGTTGTAGGTTCTTGCTATTCATCACTTTGAATATTTCTTGCCAGTCCCTTCTGGCCTGCATGGTTTCTGTTGAGAAATCAGCTGACAGTCGTATGGGTACTCCCTTGTAGGTAACTAACTGCTTTTCTCTTGCTGCTTTTAATATTCTCTCTTTGTCTTTTGCCCTTGGCATTTTAATTATGATGTGTCTTGGTATGGTCCTCCTTGGGTTCCTTTTGTTTGGGGTCCTCTGCGCTTCTTGGATTTGTAAGTCTATTTCTTTCACCAGGTAGGGGAAGTTTTCTGTCATTATTTCTTTAAATATGTTTCAATATCTTGCTCTCTCTCTTCTTCTGGCACCCCTATAATTCTGATGTTGGTATAGCTAAAGTTGTCCCAGAGGCTCCTTACACTATCTTCACACTTCTGGATTCTTTTTTCTTTTTTCTCTTCCAGTTGGGTGCTTTTTGCTTTTTCATGTTTCAAATCTTTGACTTGATTATTGCAAACCTCTAGTCTGGTGATGGATCTCTGTATAATATTACTAAGTTTATCGGCGGATTCTAGAAAATTCTTGAAAAACTTTAAAAGCGTAGTTCTGAACTCTATATTTAGTAGTTTACTTTCCTCCATTTCTGTCATTTGTGATCTGTTTCTTTGTCTCTGCATTTTGGCTGCGTTGATGGAGTGGTTTCTGCACTAGGTGTCCTATAGGGCCCAGTGATTCAGCCTCCCCAATCACCTGGGTGGACACTCTTGTACGCCTTTGAAGGCTGGGTGCACAGTCTTGTTGCAGTTATCACTGGGAGGAAATGACCTGCAGGCCTTTCTCCTCGTTGTTTGAGGTTTGGAACTTTTGGAATTCTGTCCCAGCTGTAGTCCCTCAGGCTATGCTGCAGGCAGGTGGACGCATATCTTGGGCGGGGTTGGGTGTGGTCTCAGAATCGCTGGGGCGGAGCAACCCGCAATGGCTGTCCCTCCGCTGACTTGCAGCCTCTCCCAGACCTGGGGCCTCCAAGCCTTGGGATCTGCGCACCTCTGAGTCCCCAAATCTCCACGTCAGTGATCGTTGCGAACAGCTCTGCTAGAACGCCACTGATCTTCTGCCCCATTGCCAGACCGTCCACACCGCGTTCAGTGCAACCCTGGAGTTTATAATCTCCTTCCAAGCTGTGGATCCAGGCAAAGCTGCTGCCACCTTTTTATCCGTGCCACCGCTTCCGTTCAGCGCCTCCGTACCTCTCAGTTTTGGCACCGGGAGCCTCTACCCAGTCTCAATGCACTCCCTCTCCTGACTTCTAGTTGCAAAGCTTCCCCTCCCTTGGTTCCGGAGGATGGCCTTTCACTGTATAGTTGTATTTCTACAATTTAGTTGTGGAGGCTGCGCATATAGGTACACACCTCATGCCACCATCTTGGTTCTCCTCAGTTCCAAGTTTTGCATCATTGCAGCTTTATTGCTTCTCATATTAATTGTTTTGATTTAACATTTTACTAGTAGTTGTAATTAGGTGCTGACCTAAAACAGAATTCCAGGAACTAACCAAGTGAATTGTTCAAAACTGAAAACTTGTATTGACCAGACTGGAGTGTTAGGTGGCCTACGTTACTTTAAAAAAAATCTATTTATTTACAATATACAAAATAAATCTATTACCAGATTGTAGATACAAAATAAGTAGCCATTAAATTCTGTGTTTTTTAAAAAAGCGAAGAGATGTGACTTCTTACTTTTATCTGAAAGCAATATGTTTGCTACATAAGTATTATTTTAGGCCTTCTTAGGAAAATTTTCTCATGATCCTTGCTTTTTAGATCTTTTGAAAGTTTGTATTTAGCTTGTGATTTGCTTCTATGACTTAATTGCATAAGTAATTGTCTTAAGATGGTGCTTTCTCTTTAAGTACTCCGGTCATTTACAAGCTTGGCAATACTTTTGTTCGTTTAATATTTATGTAATAAAAGGTGCTGAGAATGTATATAATTAATAAGTATTTAAGATATTTCTATATGTCAGGCATTGTGTTGAGTGCAGAGGAAATAGCTGTGAAGGAGGTACCCATCCATAATCACAGCCATTATTGGGCTCACCAACTAAGAGAGATGACATACTTACCAAATGTTAAATGAGAGTGCAGTGGAATAAGGAGTGGTACAGAGTGCTGTGAGGTTGTATAAATAGAAAGGGATATACTCGATTCAGTCTGGAAGTGACAAGCTAAGGCCAAAAGCAAGGAGGGTAGGAACAGCATACTTCTACACAAAACAGATTATGTGAAGGTTTAAGGTAGGAAAGATCTCAGTAGATTCTAGAAACTGAAAGTTTAGTGTTGATTGTGGAGAGCAATGGAAGAGACAAAAGTTTGTAAGGTAGGTAGAGACCAAATTTTGATGGGACTTTTAGATTTCTTTAGATTATTATTATATTTTTTAAAATATATTTTATTGATTTTTTACAGAGAGGAAAGGAGAGAAAGAGAGATAGTTAGAAACATCGATGAGAGAGAAACATCAATTCAGCTGCCTCCTGCACACTCCCTACTGGGGATGTGCCTGCAACCAAGGTACATGCCCTTGACCGGAATTGAACCTGGGACCCTTGAGTCTGCAGGCCGACGCTCTATCCATTGAGCCAAACTGGCCAGGGCTAGATTATTTTTAATTTACGGGCTTTATCTTGAGGACAAGCAGAGAATTAACAATAACATCATACTTCTTAGAGAATGAGAGATCTTTGAGTTAGGAAGCTCTTGTACTTACAGTGAAAGTTGATGGCAGCTCAGACTAGAGTGGTATCAATGGGGATAGAAAGAAGAGGACCAGTTTGAGAGAGATTTAAGGGAAAAAATGGAAATACTCAGTGCTTGGACATAGTAGGGGGGTGGAAAGGAAAGAGGTTGTAGATTGACTCCTAGATTTTAGGTTTGAAGCATTATTGTGATGGATATCTTGTTACTGACATGGGATGATGTAGGAGGAGTTAATCATGAGTTCAGTTTTTGGATATGTTGAGTTGAGGTACAGTCTTTTCTCAATTTCATTTTTTGTTTGAGTTCTTGTCAGATTTTTTGATAGCTTGAGTTGGAATAGGAACATGCTCAAAGGCTTCAAGTGGGCCTTTATTTAATGATATTTTGCCCTTTTCCACTCCAAACACCTGAGGGTTATAATATCCTAACAGTAACCATGGCTCACTCTATTGATAATTTTCAGTGAAGTAGATTTAGAATAAATAGAAAAGCAATAAAACTATGAATATAAAAGTTGGGAGGGTGGGATACAGCATGTATTGGTAGAGGAAAATAAATTAAGGAAAGAAAATCACATAATTTTCAAAAGTATCAGTTCTTCATTGTCAGGGCCATTACTACAGTAATATTAAAAAAGACCCAGAAAGATAATACTTTGTGTGTTTTTCTGTTTATTGCATTTATTAGTCCCCTGACCAGCATCATCTGGCAATTTTAAAAAGTACATATTCTTGGGCCCCACCCCAAACCTACCCAGAAACTTCGGCGATGGGGCTGAGCAGTCTTTTTCAACGAGCCCTCTAGCTACACTAAAGTTTGGGTTCCTTTGGTTTAGGTTCAGCAAATTTTCTCTGCAGAAGGCCAAGTAGTAAGTATTTTAGGCTTTTCAGACCATAGATCTCATACTCATAGCTGTCCTTGTAAATGGAGAAGGTAGTCATAAACCTCATGTAAACAAATGGCCTTGGCTGTGTTCCAATAAAACTTTATTTACAAAAGTAGACACAAGCACATTTGACCCAAGGGCTATAGTTTGCAGACTCTGGTCTGGACTCTAGACAAGTGTGGTAGTTGTCATCGGGATAAATGATGACAAATTAATGAAAATATAGCACCCCTACAACAAGCATGTAAACCTGTTGTTTGAATGTATATTGAGTAAGGAAAACTTCCTGCATATGGGACAAAGTTATAAGTAGATTAATACGTAATCTTGTTCTTTACATACGTAAATACAGTAAAATAACTGTAGTTATTTAAAAGAAAAAGAAAATATAGGAGCTGGAGGTCAGTGTGAACATTTTCAAATACTGCTTTATTTTCTAAACTATTGATTTTTTTTTTCTTTCCATCTTTTTGTCACACTACTGTTTTCCACAGGGAAATAATTTATCTTTGTTTTAGTTTGAAACATATTTTCATTACTAAAAATTCTAAATATCACAAAAATCAATAAAACAGAACATGTTTCAGTGTTTCTATCCTTTTTCTTCCCAAAAAGAATTATTATTAAGCTTTTGATGACTATTTTTGTGTGTTTTTTCTGTATATCTTTAATAATTATTGTTTTAGCTGTCAATTTTTAAAAAGTTAAGTATGGTATGTTTTTTTAAAAAAATTTGACCAAATTGTTTATAAGTGATTTGTCTAATTATAAAATTGTAAATTAGTTTCAAATATATAACATTATAACTTAGTTTTTCTTACTTTTTGAAGGTTGTTTTGGAAACAGAAATAACGAATAAGTCTGCTTTGAAACTTTATGAAAATCTTGGTTTTGTTCGAGATAAGAGGCTGTTCAGATACTATTTAAATGGAGTTGATGCACTGCGACTTAAATTGTGGCTGCGTTGAGAAGCTGACATCAAGGAACAACTCTTCAACCACTCAGAATCGACCTTTGCATGCAATGCAATTTGTACAGAATTGCTTTGCAGGTGGATTTAGTAATTTCCATGCAGTTCTTATCTGTCAGTGTCTCATTGAGTGTCGCACAACATTTGTTGCACTTTGGCATGGCGCATTTGTTCTGAATTAAAAGAGATTGTTTTAAACTTAAAGAGTTTTTTTGGTACCAACAAGATGTGCCAGTTGATAGCCAAGATCTGTTTGTTCATTTGCAAAGTCTGCTGACAATGTAATTAATAACAGTGATCATTTTACCACAGAACCAGTAAGTGGAACATTATTTTTGTTCCTTAAAAAAGCCAATGTAGATTGTAAAAATCTCTAAGTATACTAACATTTCACATGAAACCTGCCATAGTTTTTGAAGGAGGTAGGGGGAAAGCTTCAATTTTAAGTTTTATTTTTTCAATATTAAATTTTCCATTCTTAAATATTGGTACCTCAGTGATTAGTGAATGAAAAATTTAGGGTTGGTTGTGTCTTACGATGAGTAAAGATAACAATTAAATTGCGTCTGCCAGTGCTTGTGTAGATAAGTATATTTGTCTTCATCTCTAGTTTTTTAATGCATGCTACCTTTTTCTTTTTTTAAGGCCTTTGCAAGCAAACTTTTTTTTTAATTTAAATTCTAAATTTGATAATAAATTATTTCAGATTTTTTAATTTGGATCCTTTTTCCAGGTGAGTGACAGAGTGGTTTACTTTACAGTAAGAAGTTGAATTTACTCGGAAAATCTTTGCGAAATGGCTCCAAAGGGGATGAGAAAGTTGGTGGAGCTGGGAATTGCTGGGTTTTGGATGCACTTTTTTTTTTTGTGAGGGAATTTTTGAAAAAGAATAGAAAATTAATGTAAACTGATATGATTTTATTTAATCAAAATTATTGCTAAGCTGTGAAGAACAGCTTTTACAATGTAGGTGGAAGTTTTTCCCCACTTGATTAGGATTCACGTTGCTTTCATTTCTTGAAATGTTTCACTTTTGGTTCTTGGTCTCTTAAGGTGCATTGTATCCACTTTAAACTGATTTTATTTACTTTCCATTTATTTGAGCAAATACTTGGGGGAACTTTGCTTAGTTCCTAGAAAAACAAAAGTGAGAAATGGAATTTTTTTTTGAAATGAGTGCTTATCGGTTTCAATAGCCATCACTATGCTCATAACTTAAATTGTGTTTTGGCCAGTCTGTGCACTATAACAAATTTTATAATTAATTGCTTTCAATTGAGTCAGGAAACCTGTGATGGATAATTTATTTTACTGGAAAACCTAGGTACCCATGGGAAAAAAAAAATTCATTCTCTGTGAAAAATGTTTTATAGGAATCTCTGCTTTTTTCTTTCATTTGGATATGCTTTACTTCTTCTCTAGTATTTGGTTTGAATTTTATTTTATGACTATGATTACTGTATTTTTTAAAAACCCTACCTCCATTAACAGTTGGTAAAAGCCCCCTTTCAGGAAAGTTTGTTGTCCTTTTTTTATTTTTTTAAAGGAAAGCTGCTCTTTGCTCAGTGAAATGTCTTGAAAGTGAACATGGTAACAAGTACTTTTAAAATAAAGATATACAGATTTGGTGAAAATAAATCTTTCTGCTGGTGGGATCATTTATAGTTCCTTATTATTAAAGAAACCTTTTTCTTTCCATTTTATATTGCTCTTGAAAGTTTAATGGGCAGAATACTGGTTACGTTAAAATATGACCACACAATACTCAGCTTTTCAGTTGACCATTTTGAGTATGATTTTGGTCAAACTTCATTTGGGCTCTAGCATTTAGAGGAATACCAGTTATTGTGATGCTTCTGTTATTTTTAATATGGAGGGAATTGAACTAAAAAAAAAAAACAGTACAGTACTTACATCACCAGTTTTTCTCTCACCGCTTTATATTTGACTTGCTGGTTCATAGGTAATGATTATTGATGAACATACATTTGCTTGACTCACTAAAGGAGACAGTTCTAAAGTAGACACATGCTGGATTTTCAGTTCAACAATTATGTTTCGGCAGGTTGTCAATGAAACCATCACTACTGACACTTTCCTTCTGAATTGACTTAAGTTTTGTCAAATTAACTGGGTTATTTATAAATATGACCATAGCCATGTGATAAAAAGTCATATGGTTGCTGTATTGTTTGACTAGTTTATGTTAAATAACAGTGTCTACTTTATGTCTTTAATTGGGTATGCAAAAATTGTTATATAGACTAAAATTTTAACTTTTAACATGATAACCAGAATTAAGTCTCTGTTCCAATTAAAAAGGAATCAACCATTAATTTGCTTTTTTATGTTGGCCTTTTATTTTTCTTGTATAATTTAAAAATTCCATTTAAAATTGATAGAGTGAGTTCACTTGGCTAAACCTGAGCAAAATTGGTGCAACTTTCTTTTAAAGGGGTGCTGCCTCTTTAAGACTGACTGTGCTATCCACTGACACTGGTTTGGCAGTTAATACTGCTGAACATTTTTTATACATGCTACCATGAAGCTATATATGTTAGTATTGAAGAAGCTAACGGGTATACTACCATTTTTGATATATGGACTGATTATAATTTCCATTATGTTAAAATAAAACTACTCAAGAGAAATCCACAGGTCAGTAACCAGACAATAGTTTTTGAAGTTGAAGCCAGCAAAATTAAAATAAGAAAGAAAAAATACTAAAAATTTGGTTTTAATATTTTCTGCCTCTTCCGCCAAATCACCCTCTCCACTTGCTTGACAAATCTTTGTAAAGGAGTTTGTTTGTCACATGTTTTAACTTTACCTTGCCCTGTGTTGTGGTATTGGCTGACATGTATAAGACTGGATGTGTATATTATGGTGTTTAAAAATCATGAAATTCATCACTTTTCAGGGGCATAGATAAAAGCAAATTGGTAGTGCATCAGAGTTACTTTTCAGTGCACCATGACATCACTAAAATGAGTGCTAAAATGTTACAGGGCTTTCAGGTTTGTAAAAACATAACTATAAATTATATTGACGTCAGATATGAGTTGAGTATAAAATATCTCGTGTATCTCAAAATATTGGACTGCTGTTTGATGACTGGATATTGCTGCATAATTTTCTTCTATTGTCCGGTATCCTTTTGGAGAGAGAGATTTAATGGGATTTGAAATGTGCAAGCTGTCTAAGATGCAGTCAAATAAAGTATGGTTACGTTGTGTTTGCATTTTTCTTTTAGATACAGCTGTGTGCATTTTATGATTGAGTTGTTTTACTTACTAAGAAAAAAAGCAAGCAATCTACTCTGTTCCCCACTTCCTGCCTCTCAGAGTTATTTGAAAGAAGTGATACACAGTTATCTCTACTTTGTGTTCTGACAAAGTAAATTAGAAAAATAGCAACATGAACTTAAGTTTCCTGAAAGTATTCAAAGTTAATCATCTCACATATCAGATCAATACAAATGAGCATATTAAACCAAAACTTTTTTTGTCCTTGTTTCATAGCACTTTATTCCTAAGACAGTTTTTATTTCAATTTCCCATTTTTATTTGTATTTAAGTAGTTTTTTTTACCCATACTTAGACATCAAAGTAAAATAGAGTATTATGTAAAGGGCTTTTTCTCCCACTCTTGTGAGAAGTTTTAAATGGTGTTTATGCTATCATCAAGATTTATGGATATTAATGGAAGAGATCTGTTTCAATCATGACTGCTAAATTTCATCATGTATACCAAATCTCTTCAATTTTCTTTTATAGTCATGTTTTGAAAATACCTGAATTCATGTTTTACTTGGGCCTCACATGGCACTTTAAATACTTCATACATTGTCTAAATAAGGACCAGAAATTTGATTCTGTTCTTTCACACCTATGAACAGAGATCAGTATTAATCTGTAGCACAGAAATATAGTGATACTTATAAACAACTTTTTTAAAAGATGAGTTTGAAAAGTCTCAGGAGCATATGGCACACTGCACTTTCTTCAGATCAGTGCTAATAGCACTTTTTATGATGGTAGGAATGTTCTTTATGTTCTTCAATATGCTAGCACCCAGTAACATGTAGGTATTTGAGCCCATGAAGAGTGGCTAGCATAAAGAACTGAATTTTTAATCAACTGAAATTTAAATAGCTATATGTGGCTAGTGGCTACTATATTGGACAACATAGCTTTAGATAATACTTCAGCAGTAAAAGCTGAGGAAAGCATGTTTTGAATAAGAGTTTTTAAGACCAGGCTATTGAAATATGAAACAAGGATCATGATGGAAAATTGTCTCTGAGCAAAAGAGTGTAGCTGCACTGTTTATGTTGACAATCTATTTCATTAAAACAGTTTCTGACTGACCACCTTTCTCCCTGCCCCTGTTATGAGGTAGTGCTGCTGAGGAAAAGCCCTTTTCGGATTTTATTTGGAAGTTCTTGGAGTTGCAGAGATGCACAAACTCAAATGCCAAAAAATTGGTTTCTGATGAGATTGTCATATTTTTAACATTAAAACATTTTACATAGTTTAGCCTAATAATTTCTCATTTTAGATGAATTTGAAATCCTTTGACCTCTAACAGGTCAATTTCTCATTACCAGTGCTTATACCGGAACATGGAGGAATATCATATTTATTCTTAATATTTTTTAAATCCTGGAAGATCAATCGTGGATCACAAGGCAAGTGTTTTTGTTTCCGGGAGAGCCAGGTTAACTCTTCTATGTTCTCTGGCCATGGTGTGTCACCCTTAGTTCAAGCTGGTCATCTAATAAGTGATTCATCAAAAGGACAGAAGTGGGGTTGGGAGTGCCAGGCTTGGTACAGGCTGAAAACACTGCTGGGGGAAAAACTCAAAGCACGTGTTCTGTTGAGAGCAATCACTGTTTAACCTTCTTAAGAAAAAAGGTGGAGGAGTAACAGACCACCAAAGTGCCAAAATTTATCTTCTACTTTAAAAAATGTAAACAACACAGATTATAATGTAAGGTTTTTAAAGTGCTAAAAAATAAGCTCATTTTTAGTTATGGATTTTCATGACTACCTCTTTTGCTGTATGACTATATCTCAATTTTCTGATACCTCAATTTCCTGAGAATCTGTATGTATGTTTTTGTAAATAAAATAACTTACCATATGCTAGGGGAAGGACCTGGCTCTTAAAGAAATTGTATAAAGACATTTATTATGGGATTTGTTATGTGGTGAATCAGTAACTTCAAAATGTCATAGCCTTTTCTCGCCCCCTTGACTGAGGTTTTTCTTTCTTTTTTTTTTTTTTTTCAGTAAATAATCTTATTTAGTGAGATCTGTGTTCCAGGAAGTGTGCACTCTCATTTGTTCATTTAAAACTGCAAAGATTTGTATGTCTCTTATGTTTTATTTTCATGCCAAAGAAACCCTTTTTAAAAGCCAGCAGGTTGCACTAACTGGGGGAAAAAATGTTTGCTCCTTAAGTAGGCATTCTTAATTTTTATTTCCTGGGATATAAATTTTTTTCCAAAGGAAAATAATTTGTTTCATTAAAGCCATTATTAATAATTTGTAAAAATGCATGTGCTTTTAGGAATGCAGTGGTTCCATTAAGGAAACAATATTGACAATTTTAAGGAACTGTTTCTATAATACAATCCACAATTGCATAAAACTTTGCAAACTGATATAAGATACAAAGTAATTCCTAAATTTCATGTATGTTTCTGAATTGTTCAGTACTCAATGCTCTAACATAGGGGATTGATCGCTATCACTTTTAGGGTCAGATTCCAATGATTGTACATGGTTATTTTCATCATTTTAAGGAGGCTGAACCAGCTGTCTTAAAGCTAAACCTGCTGCCTTTAAACTGTGCTACCTCCCTTCCCCCTCCAATTGTGGCTGTAAATAGTGACTCTTCGCAGTCAGCTAGCGTTATACTTGATTTTATTGTAAATGCAAATAAAAATTGTAAGTCCAAGTATTGACTTAACTAGGTAAATATAAACTGATTTCAACCTTGTCTTTGGCCAAATCTACCTCATGGTTTATTATTTGGAAATGAAGTACATCATTATAGATGTGTTGAACACTGTATTTGAGTTATTGTGGGAATCATTATTTTCTTCATATTTGGAACAGATAATGAACATTCAGAGGGTTTATTTCCATCCTGATGATAATGGGCAAGCTTTCTTAACCTCTCTGAGCCTTTAGTGATAACTACCTGGTAAGCTCAATGTAAAAATGATAATCATTTATGCAACAGTGCCTAGTAGAGTAAATAATAAATGGTGACTATTAATATGTCACAGTAGTATATAATGTATTTTGGTATTGGGTTTTATAACACCATTTTAATAGCAAATCATCTACATATTTCATTAGCTGTAATGAGAATAGCCTAAACTAGCAAGTGAAGAGAGCAAACTTTGAGTTTTTATTGTGGAGAATACTAAAATAGGTATAAGTATATAATGATCTCTCTATGTACTTAACCAGGTCCAACACCCATGACCTATCTGGTCCCATCCATTCCCCACCTGCCCTTCTCAGATTTTTTTCCAAACAAATCCCAGAGATTATATTTTAGTACTTTCTTTAAATGGTAAGGCCTAATTTTAAATAACAAAACCACAGTACTATTACACCATTATGTTTTATCATTATATAAACAGTATTAATGCTTCAGTGTTTAGGAAATTGTTTTTTGACAGTATTGAGATCCATAAGAAATGGAGAGTAAATATGACTAAAAAAGAGATCACCCAAAGAGGATAAAAGATTTCTGCTAAGGACAGTAGACACCTAAGTAGGTAATTTGGGAGGTGCAAATGGAAAGAAAAGTCAGCGTAGAGCTAAGGTTGAATGGAGGGGACTGCCTTGTATATTCCAATTGCTTAGTGTTTTCTTATGTAAGAAAAAGGAGTTGATAAAGACTTAGAAGAAGGGGTTGGGTTTTTGAAGTACAATCAGTGAAGCATGGCAGATAAGATTGGGTGAGAAGGAGAGAAAAAATAGGTGGTCATATAGGGACACAATCTTCCCCACTCCCCAAATGGTTGTTGATCCATGGACTACCTTAAAGAAACTGAAACCTTATGGGTATTCTCTCCCAAACACATTTTTATTTATTTATTTATTTATTTATTTATTTATTTATTTATTTATCTTTATTGTTCAGATTATTGCAGTTGTTCCTCTTTTTTCCCCCATAGCTCCCCTCCTCCCATTTCCCGCCCCAACTTCTGTCCTTTCCCCCCCCACTGTCCTCATCCATAGGTGTACAATTATTGTCCAGTCTCTTCACGCACCCCCAACACTCTTAACCCGCCAAAATTGTCCGTCCACTCCATTCTATGCCTCTGATTCTATTCTATTCACCAGTTTATTCTGTTCATCAGATTTTTTATTCACTTGATTCTTAGATTCACTCGTTGATATATATTTGTTGTTCATAATTTTTACTTTCCTTTTTCTTCTTCCTCATTCTCAAAGGATACCTTTCAGCGTTTCATATAATACTGGTTGGGTGG
>PVJC01020717.1:7434-29019 GCA_004026665.1 Murina feae
CGAGCAGCGGACTGGCTTCGGATTCTCCGCACTGTGCAGCAGATGCTCCCGCACACCCTGTGGAGGCCCCTGGGGGGCAGGTGAAGGTAGCGGACCCTGGACAGGTGCTCTCACATGCCCCGGAGGAGGCTCCCAGGGCAGAGCCAGGCAGCAGACCCAGGACAGGCATTCCTGGACATCCCACGGAGGCCCCCGGGGCGGAGCCAGGCAGCTGACCCAGGACGGGCACTCTTGGATGCCCCAAGGAGGCCCCCAGGAGGCAGAGCCAGGCAGTGGACCCAGGATGGCTGCACCTACAAACCTCATGGAGGACCCCCTCTCCCACACGCCTGATGGAGGCCCCTGGGGGGCGGAGCCAGGCAGTGTACCCAGGCCGGGCACTCCTGGACGCCCCAAGGAGGCCCCAGGCCGGACCCCCCCCCCCCCGCCCCCCCACACTGAGCTGACACACCTGGCACAGCTGTGCCGGCCTCAGAGGCTCCCAGTGCAGAGCAGCCCTGCCAGCCTCCATCTTGGCTGGGTTAATTTGCATACAGCCGCTCTGATTGGCTGGGAGGCCTGGCTTGACTGGTGGGCGTGGCTGTGAGCAGAGGCTCAGCCAGCCTAGGCAGGCAGTTGCAATAGAAGCCTCTGGTTTGCTCTAGCTCCATGGCTGCTGGCCTCCATCTTGGCTGGGTTAATTTGCATACAGCCTCTCTGATTGGCTGGTGGGCGTGGCTTAGGTGTCTCAGGTAACGGTCAATTTGCATATTACTCTTTCATTATATTAGATATATAATAACTGCCAAGCTATTTTTTTAAAAAAAGAACCTAAAACTTTGTATTTCTTTCTCCCCTCCATTTTTTTTTTTAAGCTATTATAGTCAAACTAGGGGCCCAGTGCATGAATTCGTGCACCTTGAAAAGAACTGTGGTCTGCGAGGCTGCAGTGGGCACAGGGCTGGGTCTTGCCCTCTCCTCTGAGTCCCTGCCTAGCCCCTCCCATCCTCTGTTTGTTGGCAGCCTCACTCCTGTTGCTGCTCCCATTGGCTGACACCGCCAGTCCAACTTGCACCCACTGATGGTGGGAAGTGATTGAGACCAGCACCAGAAGCAGGTGCAAGTGGCATCTGCTGCCCTGATCACCCCTTAGGAGCAGGGGGAGGTGGAGAAGCCCGCAGGGGTGATTGGGACTGGTGCTGGGCGCTGGCAGCAGGTGTGAGTGTTAGCTCTGCTGCTGGCTGCAGGTGTGAGTGGGGCTGGCAGTGGGTGCAAGTGATGGCCCTGGTGCTGGCAATGTGTGCGAGTGGTGGCTCCGGCAGCGGCAGCAGGTGCGAGCAGGGCCGTCACCAACAGCGGGTATCAGAGGCAGCTGCCAGCCCCAGTCACCCTCAGGAGCAGGGGGAGGTGGAGAAGCCCTGAGGGGCATTCAGGGCCGGCATTGGGTGCTGGCAGTAGGTGCAAGTGGCAGCTCTGGCTCCAGTAGTAGGTGTGAGCTCCGGGCAGGACTGCAGCGCATGGGAGCAAAGAATTTTCAGTAACCACCAGAGGCTTGCCCAAATGACAGCAACTGGCGCCATGCCTTGGTCTGGAGTCCCTGCTCACCTATTCCACCATCCTGCCATGGCTGACGTTCACCATGTGTCCTGCATGCCCCCTAGTGGTCGCACGTGTTATACCAACCAGTTGTTTGATTGTTAGGTCTATTTGCATATTAGCCTTTTATTATATAGAATGTTTTCCTTTTTATGTTATAAACCTGACAGTACATTGTTAACCACTTTTGCTTGAAGCAGTCAGTTAACTTAAAGAAAATTTAAAATGAGAAATATAAGATCTTTTCTACCTTTACACTTGCCTTTTCTGGCACTCTTCATAATTTGTATGGATTCAAGTTTTCATCTTGTATACTTTTCTTCCTGCCTGAAGAACTTTAGTAATATTTTTTGTATGTAGATCTGTTGGTGATAAATTCTTTCAACTTTTGTCTATCTTGAAAAAGTTTTTTGCTTGTTTCTTGACAGTATACTTTCACTGGATATAAAATTGTAAGTCACCAATTGTTATGCTTTAAGCTTTTCAGTGATGTCATTACAACTTCTGCCTTGTGTAGTTTGTGTTTATTTTTATCTTTGTTCCTCTGTATGCAATGTGTAATTTTTCCCCCCCAATTTTAAGATTTTTTTTGTCATTTAGTTTTCAGGAGTTTATGGCATGCCTTGGCATGTGTTCTTTTGGTACATGAATCCTTGCTTGAGGTTTGAGTATTTTGGATTTGTGGGTCTTCATCAATTTTTTAGAAATTCTGATCATTATTTCTTCAGATAGTATTTTCTCGTTGCTTCCCTAAGATTCCAATAACACATATGTTAGACTATTTTATGTTCTTGTGAAGGTCAGCGAGGCTTTATGCGTTTTTTTTTCACTGTTTTGTTATCTGTTCTTGACTTTGGAGAGCTACTATATCCATTTCTCCAAGTTTACTAATCCTTTGTTCTGTGGAATCTAATATTTTTTTTAGACCCATGCAGTGAATTTAGTGTTTAAGATAGTTTGTATTTTATCTCTCAGAGTTCTATTTCAGTCTATTTTTATATATTCTCTTTTCTCCTCATTGTGTTTACTTTTTCATTAAAGTTTTTGAGTCTGTATGTAATAGTTTTTAGAGAGCCCATATGCTTAATTCCATCATCTCTGTCATTTCTAGATCTGCTCAATTGATTAATTTTATAGGTCACATTTTCCTACTTCTTAACATATCTAATAATATTTAATTAGATGCTAGACATTGTAAATGTTGGATTTTGTTACATTCTTTTCAAAAAGTGTTGTTCTTTGTTCTGAAGGCTGTTTCTTGCTGATAACTTAATCTTTTGAGGCTTGCTTTTGATCTTTTGAAGCTATGTTAAGAAGGGTTTAAAGTAACCACTGGCCCATTAGTAAGGCATGACACTTCTGAAGTATCTGCAGAATGCCCTGGGTATTCAACTATAATAGTTTCTCCGAGTTTCCTTGTTTTTGATGACCTCGATGGTCTTGAGGGGTATTGGTTGGGTATTTTTTAGATTGCTTATTTTGGGTGTATATGATGTTTTCTTCGTACGTAGACTGGGATTTTAGGTTTTAGGAAGAACACAGAGGAAAAATGCCATTTTCATCATCAAGAATGTGTCCTCTTAACTTATCACTGACGAGTTTAATCTTGATCTCCTGGCTCAAGTAGTATTTGTCAGGTTTCTCCACAATAAAATTCCACTTTCCCTCTGCTATCTATATGGTACCCTTCCAAAGAAGGTCACCAATATAGCTCATATTTTTAAGCATCTGGGAGTAATGCTCCTCCTTGAGAGTGAAGTATCTACATAAATTATGTAGAATTCTTCTGAATGTGTATCATGGAGCCCCAAGACCATCCTCACATTTAATGATCTGCGAGAAGGACTCGCAGGACACAGTGTGTCCTTGTACTCACAGCTATGATTAAGAACAGCAAAAGGACAGTAAGCAAAATCAGCAAAGTGAAAAGGCACGTTGGATGAAATCCAGGGGAAACCAGGCACAAGCCTTCAGAGTGTGTCCCAGTAGCACCATAGAGGAGGCAATTGATTGCCCAGTATTGAGCTACGACACCACGGGTGAAATGTGACCAGCCACGGCGCTCAGTAGAGACTCAGTGCCCAGGATTTTGACCAGGGCTGATCACATGAGTATCCAGTGCCAGGCACATACCCGCATTTTAGACTCCCTAGAGGAAAGCAGATGTTCAGCATAATCTGTATTGTTTGTACCAACAGTTTAGGCATAGTGTGGGCCACTCATATCAGTTCTGAGAATGGTGGGGCTGCTCTTGAAATCTATGTTCTTAGAGGCTAGCCAAGGGCCAGTCTTGTAAGCAGGACTTTCAAAGGATACCAGTCAGGCCTGCTGGGTTTAACTCTTTTTCTGCACAATGTGAAATTGATCTCGTCTTACTTTTGTATGTAATCGTTACTTTATATCAGTATAGATTCATGGATATTTATTTTATAGTTTGGGTTATAGTCCAAAACGACATTACTTATTTTGTTGCTGAAATTGTTATAGCGGCCCTTTCATACTTTGGACCCTAAAAGATGCTCTAGGTTATTTTATGTGCGTAAGTCCTAGAATCAGCCATTTCTCCAAGAATCCTGCTTTCTTTCTTTTCTTAAAAAATATATTTTTATTGATTTCAGAGAGAGGAAGGGAGAGACAGAGAGAGGTGGAATCATCAATGAGAGAGAAACATCTGTCAGCTGCCTCCTGCGTGCCCTTACTGGGGATCGAGCCCACAACCCGAGCATGTGCCCTGACCTCTGGGTACCTGGGACAGTGTTCAACCACGGGGCCACAATGACCAGGCACTCCTGCTTTCTTTCAGGAATGAAGTTTAAAAATGTTAAAACATTCATTGTAGAACATTTGGGAAATGGAAAGAGTGGGCAAAAATAGGTTTACAGTTGTTCCTATGGAAAATAATAATATAAGAATAACCTGTAAAATGTAACTTTAAAAATAAACGCTGAAATTAATTTTATGCGTCTGTGTCCCGAAGAAACTGTTACCGGCTTTGGCTTTGTGTACGTAGTGACAGGCTGATTAGATAAAACAGAAACATTAAGTTTATTCTTTTCCATCCGTGTAAACAAAACTCAAGCAGAAGAAAATCTCTTTTTTTTTTTTTTTAAGGTGTGAGAACATTACTTACTATTTACCACCCCACCCCAGAGTGATCACACTCTGATGTTCCGTAAAACAGTTTTGCTTGTTAGAGTTCATGTAAAGGTTTCCTCGGAATGGATGTTGGTTTCTTTGGGGTGACATTATAGCCAAGTGGTATTAAATAGCTTTTAAAATTTGTTGGAGGCTCATAGGCTTATCTCCATAGGGGGTAGGAAAAAATACGGCAAAATATGTAGTGTATTCCTCCTCGCTTGCTGACATGGTTCATTGCTGAGTATTAGCATTTAATGGTATAGTTTATATAGGTCTAGATCAGCTTATTCTCCTAACCTGCTAACAGCTGTTCAATGAAAAGGTTGTATTTTCAAATCACTTCGGAGAATACTTCAGTTAAAAAAAAATTTATACTCCTGGCTGGTTTTTCTCAGTGGATAAAGCACCGACCCACGGACTACATGTCCGCAGGGTCGACTCTAGTCAAAGGCACACACCTTGGTTGCAGGCTTGATCCATGGCCCCTGTGCAGGAGACAACTGATGTTTCTCTGTTTCTCCCCCTTCCTTTCACTCTCTCTAAAAATCAATGGGAAAATATCCTTGCATGAGGATTAATGAAAAGAAAAGAAAAATCATACTGTTTTGTGTACAGCCAGAGCCTTTTGTTTGTCGACATACATCGTTGTTGAATGAGATGTAGTAGGAGTGGTTTTGGACTGTGGAGTGCCCTTTATTCATGTTAACACCTTGAGGCATTTGTGTTCCGCTAGACCAGGGAAGCCTCGCCCATAACTGATCCTGAGCTGTTTCCGATCCTGTTCACTCAATGGTGCTGTGTTACGGGAATCCTCTGTGGTTAGCTTTTGCAGCCCTGGTTTGAATTTAGGTTTGGGGCCTGTTCAGGAATAGGAATGGCCTAGACTTATTCCAGATTTCTTGGACTGTTCTAAAGAAATGCAAGCTTTTAATGACACTCCCAATAATACTATTATCACTGAATATGTCTTGGTGAATATGATTTTTCCTTTTCCCTTAGTGTATGATACTTGTACATGGAAGAATGTTCTTTTAGCTTTTAATACAGTGCCAACATTTATTCAGTTCTTTGATCACTGAATTTACTTATTTTTTATGGTATTTAAAGAATACAATTGTATAGATGGGTCATCAATACAAAAATATGCCACATATGGAAAAACACATGCCTTATGACCTTCAAAGTCATAGTAAACCAATTATGAGGACAAGGCATTTTCCTTCTGCTGTCAACATAAAATACATCTGTTGGGTTTGATTTGGAAATTTTTCTACTATTTTGAAGAGTAGTTAAGCTTTACCAGGGCGAGTTTTCAGTTTTAAAAGTTTCTATAGAGTTTTAAAGATGTGCATTTTGTTTAACTGGAGGATTTCTTGCTGTTCATTGATATTCTAAGATATTCAGAGGAATTTGATGCTATTTTAGTGATAGAAGACCCTGTTTTAAAATAACCCCATTATTATCAGAGAGTTCTCTCTGTTGAGTCAGTTGCATGCAGCAGAGGAAACTTTGTCCTGAGCTGAGCAGTTTTGGAGCTGATGGAGGCTCGGCCCCCTGTCCATTACATCATCTTTTCATCCCATTAGCCAGCATTCTCTCTGGTGGGTTAAGTGAGGCGGTGGACTCTGCATCATCATAAGCGTGTTGAGAGAGTCCCTGCTTACTGCCTGCGTGTGTAGAGGGAATTTACTACTAAGACCTCTCAGAGAAAACTGGTAGTGGAGTGGGGTATATACCACCGTGGTTTTTCTTTTGGTCAGCTATTGCAGGAAGAGATTTAAAGATATGTCAGATTCGAATTCCCTTTTTATTTCTAAAGCCCTTAGCTGGTGAGAAACTTGGCATCCAAGGGCAGAGCTCTACCCTTGTCTGTTTACTCGCACTAGTGACTCCCCTGAAAGCAGCTGGGGACACAGCTCATCAAAACTGGTAACAGGAACGTAAACAGGGATCATTGCAGCCACGTGTACGTCTGCATCCAAAAAAGGTGAGGCTGTCCTTCAGGGCACTTAGGATAAACTTGTGAGCGTTCATTCATCGCGATGGCTCATCTGCATTCAGCGGCGTTCCACTATAGTTGTGCGTCACTGCGAGACTGCATGGTAATGAAGCCAAAGCACTGTGGGTCAGAACGGGCTGCCTGCGAGCTGGAGGGGGACAGCAGCTCGGCTCCGAGGACAGATCAACAAATCCGAGGCGGCTGCTGCTGCTGCTGCTGCTGCTGCTGCTGCTGCTGCTGCTGCGTTGCAGCCCGTGGAGACAATGTTGAGTCTACAGGATTCCGTGTTTTTTGAAATAAGCATAAAGTCCTTGTTGAAGTCCTGGAGCAGCAGCTGTAAGTACCATTGCCTCCATGGGGGAAACGCTGAGTATGACCACTGCCATTCCTTGCCTACTCATTCTTGAAACCAGTCCATACCGAGGAATGTTTTTCTTGAATGAAAGTATCGGACAGTTGTTAATATTGGTGGTTCAATATTCTCTGACCGGCCTTGGCTTTTTTGTGAATCTAGTATCATTCTGGCAAACTTTTCTCTCTCAATGGTCAAAAAATGGGGGGAAAGGATGCCAGAGAGATGCCGATCTCCGCAGGGTTACCGGCTGCCAGTCCTCTTCCACGGTTCTGTTAACACAGAACGTTTGTTGAGGCGGCATCAGCTGTCTTCAGGCATCTGGCAATTTAGCATAATGATCATAACTTTACCGGGTTCCTATAATTGAGGTTACAATGAGTGATTTTCACATGTGGTAAATTTTCTGAGAAAGAACATTCAGGGTGATATACTTGCATTTCAAAGTTCAAGTAAGTCAATAAAACTAATGCCACTGAGTTTTTGCGTAAATCTCTTCCTAATATGTGGAGCTGGCAGACGTATGGATTTTGTTCAGTATCTCCAGCATTTTCCAGGGGTACTTTTCTCTGACGATCTCAAAGCACTTCTAGAAATTACTCATTACCATAGTCACTTTTCTTTTGCCAAAATTTTCTTAATAATATGATACCAAACTAACGAGGTAAAGCAAAGAGTCTGTTACGATGTTGGTTTGCCCCCCAAAAATTGAAATGTGACTTTTCCAAGGTCATATGATGGCAAAGAACTGGAAATTTAGTACCTGGTTGTTCTTGCTCCCAACTGTGCTGCCGGGGCCTGAGCAAACGAATGAATAAAATATGAGAGACTAAATTTAATGTTTTCCGTTAACTCTTTACCAAAATATTTATTTAAGTGTAGTTTTGTTTTGCAAGCCAATAATATATGGGGATAGGGGGAACAACCTCTTAAGATATTGTAGAAAATAATTAGAGGACATTTGTATTATGCCAAATATACTGTATTTACAATCTCTATATTTTATTTTTGATCTGTGATTCTTCCATATGGAGATATTGTTGTGCCAGATGGCAGAAAATTATATTAGTTCTAGGGAAGTTTCTGAGTGAATATACATTGTTAAAACATTGGGGGAATTGTCATTACTAATTTTAATTACTTTTACTAATGAGACTATAGAATACATTTTTAATCAAATAAACTCAGGCATGGTTCCTAATCTCTTTCTTTTCCCTTTACCATTGCTTCTCTTTTTTTCCTCATCCTTATCATATATTTTTTTAAAAAAATAGTAATAGTTTTATGGTGAGAACGAAGCTATAGTCAATGGGTTCTTAGAGGAACAGGTATCTTAGGTTATGTCACAGCAGCTTGTCTTGTAAAAACGTAGTTTGCTTAGACCCTTGTGAACTTTGTGGTCGTTTTGTTGTGTGACCATTTAAACATTTCTATGTGTCATTGCCTGAACCCTGAAACCATCGCAGCCAAATCTCAGGTAATCTTGTTCCTTAAATCCAGGAGTAAACAAAAAACAGATGTTTGTAAAGCCTTTTCTGTCAGTAATGTACGATTCCCATTGTATTTTGTGGGCACCCCATTGCCCTTGGGCATTCATAGTACATATTTCTTTGAAGGTTTTTTTTTTTTCACTTGTAAAGCAGTAGGTTGATATAGAATAAGTTACAAGTTTCATTGTTCATAAAAGCCCTGAGCATGTCTGCTGCCTTAGCCATGGAACATGGAAGAATGTTTTTATTTCTCCAGCAGCTGTAGATGCCTTTTTTGGGTCTTCACTTAGCCCTACTTTATTTTAAAAAGAGAAAGGATTACAATGTGTTAAATATCCTAGAGGATAGTAGTGATCTGTCTCTCCCTAGGAATGTTTTCATAATGCCAACATTTGAATCAGTCAGCGTTTACTGAGCATATACTCATTATGAAAAAGATGTCATCTTTGCTCTTCAAGAGCTTCTAGTTTAGTCAGAGGTTAAGTATACAGGAAAAGTTAGCAGTAAGGAAGTTAAACGAGAGAGACTGCATATGCATTATGACTTGCCAAGTGACTGTTACACAGGAAAAGAACGGGGGGTATGGAGACGGAAGGGATCATACTGAACCACAGTGGCAGAGAAGACTTAGAAGGAAAGGAATTTGAGTTTGGTGTTGATTGATAGCATGTTCCCCTCAGTGGTAGGCTGTAGTGCCATCCACAGTCTCCCTGGGACAGAAATGGGGGGTGAGTCAAACAATGCTTTCTCACCCCTACACCCTTCCTCTTTCAGTGATTTACCATGACTTGCCATTCTTCCTTCTAAAATGTTCTTAACCTCAGTGCCTGCCGTCTGTTGCCCACAGCCACTTGCCTTAGTTCAGGCCTCTCTTTGTTATCACCTGGATTATTGCCATGGCTTCCTTTTGTTCTGTTTGCATCTTCCACATTGCTGCCAAGACTTCCTTCCATATGCACTCTCTCAAAATCTCACCCTCCTTACTTCATAGTTCCCCCCTGTGGGATGAAGCCTTTCATCACCCATCTATTCTTGCTCATTTTGTTAACCTCCTCTCTTGCCATACATACCTCGTTTTTTGAGCACGCTGTGTCTGCATCTGCTGCTATCTTTTGCCTAGAGTGCACCTCACCCCTCTTTCTGCTTCACAGTGAATTCTTACTTTTCTTTTTCATTGTTTAAAGTATTACATAGAGTATTACATGTTTTCTTTTTCCCCATTGGCCTACCCCCAGCCACCCTCACCACCTGGCACATGTCCTCACCCCCCTAGTGTCTGTGTCCATTGGCTATGCTTATATGGTATCACATGGTCTCACTCATTTGTGCAATATAATGAACAACATAAACTGGTGAACAAAAAAATAGGTACAGAGACAGAGAAGCATGAACAGACTATCAAACTTCAGTGGGAAGCGGGCGGGGGGTAAGAGAACAACCAGAGGACTTACTTTTCTTGTGTCAGCCAGATACTTAATGCTTCATCTGTTGTGTTCTTTACTTTAAACATCATTGTATCTTTACACTTTTCGCCCTGTTCATGCCTTTTTTCCTGGTGGGCAAGAATTGACTCTGTTCTTTGTATATTCCACGCTTAGTTAAGTTCTGGTAAATGTGCTTGCAACTAAGATCAAGTTTAGGGGCCGCAGTCACTCTGTTGGAATAGATTAGTAGGAAAGAAGGTAGGAGGGTGTGCAGGGGGCTCCTCTTATGCTGTGTGATTAGTATTATACTACTGATGTCTCTCAGGAACTATTCCTGAAGCAGGAGTGCACGAAATGATACCTTAGTGATTTCACCGAATCCTAATTGGTGAAGTTCTTGGGAAGAACAGAGAAAAACGTCATTTATTAATAGCCTCTGTAAATTGAAAAAGAAAGAAATGAAAACAATTCTTTCATCATATGAATTATATATTTCAAATGTTGCCCCATCCTCCCAAAGAAAACAAGAAAAAGAATTTGATTTTTGTCATTGAACATAAGTTAATAGCAATATATATTATAATTCTTTATCATTAATATAATGTTTCATATTTATAAGATGCATTTGCCAGGATTTGTATGTATGTTAACTGCCACATTTTACATTAGCTGCTGCGAGGCCTGTGGTTCCAGCCCTGCTTAGCTGGCAGAATGTTGTTGCAGTGCTGCTGAAGTTTGATTATAGTTGAGCCTATTTCGCTCAGTAACAACGAGGTGACATTCAGTATGGCCTAAATTCGGGATTCTGTCTTTGTGCCAACAGCTTTAGGCATTACTTCTTCTAAAAAGGGAATCAGGGATGTTGGGTTAAACCAGCTATATAGTGAGGATGCTATCATTTAAAGGATTGGCTTAGTTCCCTAAAATCAATAAGATGAGGTAAGATTTGTACTGAGAACTATTCAGTTATGTATCTGCAGTGTTAAGGTCACTGATACATCTGTTATCAATATTACATCTCTTGTAAACATATTTATTTATAGAATTTGCATCCATAATTTTATGACAGTGAGATGTTTCAAAGAATTTAATATTTATCACAGACATGGAAGAGATAAATTGACCTAACCACAATTTTATAAATTAAAATGTGAATAAGATATGGTATGTTAAGAAACTAAATTTGCATACAAATTTGCATACATTACTTGAATTTTTAAACACTAAGAAAAGTTTATGGATATAATTTTTAATGCTCAGAGATGTTTTTCCTGGGTTGCAAAGAATAGTTTTAAAAGCCAGCCTCCAAAAGTGCAATTATGCATTTATGTAAATTTCAGTTAAAATTTGTTACTGATTAATAATAAACCTTTGTTATTTGATTAATATTAATTAATAATAATGAAGTACTTATGGGCCTGGTATTGTGGTACAAATTATATGTATGTATACACATGTGTGTACAATCAGATACGTACATACATCTATTAAATCTCATGTGATCATTATGAAAATCTGAGGAAAGTATTAGTGGTGCCATAAAACATATCGTTTTAAAGTGTATATATCAGTAATTTTTAATGTATTTGCAGAGTTGTACAACCATTGCCACTTTATAATTGTAGAACATTTTCATCACCCCCAGAAGAGACCTCATACCCATTACTCTATTTTTCTGTCTCTATGGATTTGCCTATTCCGGACATTTCATATAAATGGGGTCACACTATAAGTGTTCTTTTGTGTCTTTCTTCTCTCAGCATATTTCCAAGGTTTGTCCCTTTGTAGTATATGTACTTGTACTTCATTACTTTTTATGGTTGAATGATAGATAATTCCATTGTATGGATATACCAGATTTTGTTAATCCATTCGTTGAGAGTTGCTGTTTTTATAGAAGAGTAAATTGGTGCTCAGATAGGTTTAAAAATACACTAAGAACACCTGCTCACTGAAAAGAACAACCACACACTCAAATTCTTTATCTGTAGAATTTCCATTAATTCTTCATATTTCAATTTAAAGGTTCCCCTGATTTAGTGATCCTTAGCAAAATGTGAAGGAAGAAATAGTTAACAGTTTGGGAGAAGGGTAGGTGGGCAGGCAGAAGGGATAGCGTGTGCTAGAGGCTGGAGGAAATATGGCCAGTTTGGCTGGAGCAGGAATGGGAATGAGCTAGAAAGGTAGTCAAGTGCCAGACCACATGGAATCTGGAAGACCTTGTAATAGACTTTGCTCTGAAAGCTACCACAAATGGAGAACCATTGATGTACTTGATGGCAGGGGTTGGGGTGATTTCATCAGACTTACATTTTTCATGGGAAGGGATGGGGGAGGTACAGTGTGTGCAAGGAGATGAGTTAAGATGCTTTTCAAGTAGACCAGATGTGAGATGAAGGTTGAACAAATAAAGAAATGTTATTTCTTTACTCAACAAACATGTATATAATGCCTACCAGATGGGTAGGTACTCTTTTAAGTGCTTTACAAATATTAACTCTTTAATTATGGATGTGGGAAATATTTAAGACAGACACAAAAGAACACCTATAGTGTGATGCCATTTATATGAAATGTCCAGAATAGGCAAATCCACAGAGACAGAAAAAAGGATTAATGGATAAGAAGCAAGAATAATAGCTTTGGGGTTCGATGTAGGAGGTGAAGGAAATGTTTATAAAATGACTTTGGATTGAGCTCGAAATATAGGCATGTGCCCTGCCTGGGAATTGAACCATGACCTCCTAGTTCATAGGTCAGTGCTCAACCACTGAGCCACACTGGCTGAGCTGCCACCCATTCTTGTGTCAAAGCCTCCACCTCTGATCATTGGGATTTCTTCCTTCCTGAGCCTTGCCTTGCTAAACTTTTTGGTACTCCATTTTTTTTCCCAAATATGGAACCCTGCTTTGCCCTTTGTGAGAAGGAAGTTTTCATCCAAAAACAAAATTGGAGAATTATGTTCTACTGGCATACCTTTTTAATAATCAAACCCACCTAGGGATTAAATGTGGATACGTATTTCCTGTTCTTAGACTTTGCATTATATATCTGTTTGCTAGCATATCTGTTGCTCTTTCTTGGACCTTCTGGTGCTTTTTACCTGTTGTCATACTCTTTAGAGACCATACTCTGCCACCATTAGTAGGGTTCTCATTACCTCCAACGTTACTGATATTCAGTCATTGGGCATTCTTTGGCTGTCCTGGTATTCAGAACCAGAAGCTGTTCTGGCTGTCCTTCTGTACTGATTGATAAATATTTTAAATATACTAGAGGCCTGGTTCATGAAATTTCTGCATGGGGTGGGGGGGAGGGGAAGAGGGGTGTCCCTGAACCTGGCCTGCGCCCTCTCGCAGTCCAGGACCCTGGGGGGATCGAGCCTAAGCTGGCGGGCGGACATCCCTCTCACAGTCCGGGACCCCTCACTCCATACCGTCTGCCTGCTTGCTGCTTCTTATTGCACCGCCCGCTGCTCCTTGGTGCTGCTCCTTGGTGCTGCTGCTGCGGAGGCGGGAGAGGTTCCTGCAGGAGAGGCTCCTGCCTCCCCCGCTGCTGCGCTCGCCAGCTGTGAGCCCAGCTTGAAGGAAGCCAGCCTGGAAAGGCTACATACTACATGATTCCAACTTTATGATATTCTAGAAAAGGCAAAAGTATGGAGAGATGGTAAAAAGATGAGTGGTTGTCAGGGATAGGGGAGGGAGGGGTGAGTAGGTGGAGCACAGAGGATTTTTAGGCCAGTGAAACTACTCTGGATGGTACTAGAACAGTGGATACAGTTGTTCAAATCCACAAAATGTAGAACACAAAGAGTGAACTCTGAACTTTGGGTGATAATGGTGTGTCCATGTAGGTTTAGCAATTATAACAGATGTACTAGGAGGAGGCTGTGCAAGTGCAGGGGCAAGAGGTATATGGGATATCTCTTTCGTCCTCTCATTTTTGCTGTGAACCTAAAACTGCTCTAAAAATAAAAGTCTTGAAAAAGAAGAAGTGAAGCAAAAGGAAGCTTCACATAAAATTTTGGAGCAACATATAGGAATGAGTGATTCTTATTAAAGGGAGACTAGGGAAGAAAAGGAAATGTTATGCCAATAAACCAGCCTTCGTAATATTCTTGAAAGTGAGGTTAGTATGTATTTTCAGTCCCCATGGGCACAGGGTGGGCTTCAGTTACACCTGGATTTTCTCCTGCCTGGGGGTCGGCACCCTTAGCTAGCATCACCCCCGCAGGTGTTGAAGAGTAGTGCATTTTTATTCAGAGCACCACGGGGCATTGTGTTGCCATGGTTTGGTGTATAAGGCCGACTATGGTTCAAATAGAACAGCCTCTTCAGCGGCTAAGAGGCAGGTTTTTCAGGAGTCTTCTGGGCTGTCGTTAGGATCTGAACTTAAAGTTCAGCTATGCAGGAAAAAAGGAGGGAGGGTTACGTGCGGTGGTGATGGAATCTGATGACTAGACTCAATTCAGAATGTAAGGCACAGGCAGGAATCAGTGACAGTTTTAAAGGTAACGCTGTCGAAACCTCATCCTTTGAAATCATGGATAATGAATGAAAGGCAGGGGATTGACAGAGCACCAAGGTATTGGGTCTGGGGCACGGACAGTGAGTAGGTTAAAGTGGCTGAAACCCTGAGAGAAGAATTTCCAGTATGAACTGGGAGAACCATGTATGGCTTTAAAAAAAAAAAAAAAAAAGGTTTTGAAATGTTTTCTTAATCCTTCATGTTGCTTCCTAGAGCTTTGCCCTTGATATGCCTTTATTGAACACTCTTGAGTTGCTTGGTGAGTGCAATTTATGGTATTATATACATAGGTTTCTTTATTTATGGTATTTTTGAAGCTTTTTAATGATCAAAATAAGTTTTAAATAACATCATTGCATAGAACCAGCTGTTCCACTCTAGAAGGATGAGTGTGAGGCAGTGGTTCTCAATCCTTTCTGCATATTACAGCCATGTTGGAGCGTTTTCCAGAACATACAGATGCCTGGGCCTCACGCCAAAGAGTCTGACTCTGATTTATGGAAGTGCCAGAGAAGCCAGCAAGGACCGGGATTGGGTTAGGAAACCTGACTTTACCTTAAGACTGAGAGTGGGTATGAAATCTTTCCAGAGGGTAGGATTGTAATAAACAGTCTGACAGAGACAAATTTTTATGTTTGCCGTTTGCTAATTTACAGTGAAAAATATGCCAAGCAGATACTAATGCTAGAGCTGGCATACCATCCTTTGCGCTCCTTGTGGGCAGGTCAGATACTGCTAAATTAATATCAGTTACATGGAGAGCCTGAAGTCCAAAGAAATTAATGTTTGCTCTGCTGTAAGGGCCAGAATACCCATCCTTGTATCTGGCCCACAGGATTGTACTGAGGTGGACATAACATTTCCATCAGCAACGTATTTAGTGTCAAGTTTCCTCGTACCTTGCCAACAATAGATCTTATTATTCTTTCTAATACTTGCCAGTCAGATATGCATAATAGGAAAGCTTGTTGCTGTTTTAAGTTGCATTATCTGGGTACTACAAATTTTAGATGAATATTTTTTCATATATTGTATTTTCAGGTTTATTCTTATGAATTGCCTAAGTGCCAGGAATTGCACTAAATGAATTGCCTAAGTGCCAGGACTGACCAGCAGACCCTGAGTGATGGATGAATGATTGCTCTGACACATGTTTCTGTGAAAGAGAGGCTAAGGGGCTGTTTTGCTTTAGGAGCAAATAACCCTGTTTGCCTGCCTCCTTAGGCTTTTGTTGTCACCACAGCTTGAATTAAAATTAGCCTCTAGATACTATCAGTAGGGAAAGTATCCTTGAGAAAGCACATGCTTCTACAAAGTCGGATCTAAAAGAATAAACAGAAATTTTAGCAAAATACCCCGGGGTTCGGACTAGTTTGGAAAAGTCAAGGCAGGGGCTGCCACCTCTGGCAAGGTCCCCAGAGGCCCCCGACCTTTCAGAGATTTCTCCTTACAGACCTTCCAACCAAATCCCATGCTTCTCCACGCCTGAGTATATATTTTGCCAAATTTTCTCCATTGTATTGTATTTTTCTTGTTAATGTATAAGAGCACTTGAATGTTTTATGTTGTTCTGTCGTCTATATTATGTTTTTGTCCAACTTGTACACTCTTGTTTATGGTATCATCTGCCTTATAAAAATTTAAAGTTTTTATTTGGTTGAATGATTTCATTCTTATAATTTTGGGTTTTCTATCTCGGCTAAAGGTCTTTTCTCCTCTGGATTGAACATGTTGATGCCTAATTTTTTTTTTTTAGACTTTAAAAAATTAACTTTCAATTTCACATCCTTCTGGACTTTGGTTTTGAAAACAGTATTTTTTAAAGATGAATAGCCAGTTATTCCATAATTATAACTAGACAAATATTCCCTATCCCTCTCATTTTGCCCTTGTTGAATTCTTTTTTTAAATTTAATTTATATTTATTTTAAAATTTATCTTTATTGTTCAAAGAATTGCATATGCCCCTCTTCCCCCACTTTGACCTTCTCTACTCCACCCTCCCCTTTTAGGCCTTTCGTACTATTGCCCATGTCCATGGGTTATGCACTTAACGCATACAAGTTCTTTAGTTAATCTCTTCCTGTAACCCATCCTCTCCCCTTCCCTCTGAGATTTGTCAGTCTGTTTTATGTCTCTGGACCAATTTTGTCTATCAGTTTATTGTGTTCATTAAGTTCAACATATGAGTGAGATCATGTGATACTTCTCTCTCTTTGACCAGCTTATTTTACTTAGCATAATCATCTCCAGGTCCCTCCATGCTGTCTCAAAGGGTGGGGGATCCTTATTTTTTACAGCTGCATAGTATTCCATTATGTAAATGTACTACAGTTTTTTTATCCACTCATCTACTGATGGGCACTTGGGTTGTTTCCAGATCTTAGCTATTGTAAACTGTGCTGCTATGAACATAGGGGTGCGTGTATTCTTTCTGATTGGTTTTTTGGGATTCTTAGGATACATTCCTAGAAGTGGGATCACTGGGTACAATGGAAGTTCCATTTTTAGTTTTTTGAGGAAACTCCACACTGTCTTCCACAGTGGCTGCACCAGTCTGCATTCCCACCAGCAGTGAACAAGGGTTCCTTTTTCTCCACATCCTTGCCAGCACAGTTGTTTATTGATTTATTGATGGTGGCCATTCTGGCAGGTGTGAAGTGGTACCTCATTGTCGTTTTACTTTGCATCTGGGATTCTTGAGAAGTCTCTCATCTTCTACATTAATCTGATTTACCTATACTTTGTTTACTGAGTTGATTACTGTTATATTATATTCTGATATAGTCAGTTTTATATTATATTTTGATATAATGTTTTGATTGTATTTATAATGTGTTCTGATTAGTTACATTATCTTGTGATTTAGCGAATATTTTTTGTACTTTTTAAAAAATAGGTTTTTATTGATATCAGAGAGAGGGAGGGAGAGGGAGAGAAAGATAGAAACATCAGTGATTTGAGAGAGAATCAATTGGCTGCCTCCCGCACGCCACCTACTGGGATTGAGCCCACAACCTGGGCATGTGCCCTGACTAGGAATCGAACCATGTTCTCTTTTCCATGGGCTGATGCTCTACCACTGAACCACACTGGCCAGGCTATTTTTAAAATATTTTTTTTAGCTTTTTGGGGATATTTGTTCTTCTGTGTGCACTCTAGGATACTTTTATTCAGCACAACCTGAACAGAATAGTATTGAGATTTTAAGTGGAATTGTAGTATTCAATATAATAATTTTGTGAGAATTAACACTTACTATAAATGCTCCCACCTATAAATATGTCTGTTCATTCAGAACTTCTTTCGTATCCTTTAAGGTGATCTTGTAGTTTCTTTCATGTAAGCTGTTCTTATTAAATGTATTCCCACCTATTTTATATTTGTGAATAGAAGATTGTTCTGCATTTTTATTTTTAGGTAGTTATTGCTAGTTAATATAGAAAGTTTCCTGTCTTACTTTTCAATGTTTATAACAATGATTTAATTTTTCGGTATTATTCCATTTACTTACATAAATCCCATAACTTACTGGACATTGTTGAATGATATGGCAAGAATCCATCTGTTTAGTTTCTGTTTTTAATTGAAAGAGACTTCGTGTTTTGAAACCTATGATAATTTGCTGCTGGTGTTCGGTAAATATTTCACGTGTCACTAGCTGCTGGATACTCTTAGTGAGCAGTTACGTTTGTCTGCTAATTAAGCGTGGCTCATTCCTATTTAAAGAGTAATCCTGAGAGTGAGGACAGGGGAAGCAGACAGGCTCTGTGGGCCTCTTAGCTCCCAGGTAAGGTATTAGGAAGAAGTCCCTTTGCTCCTTGTCTTCCCCCATCATCTCAGCTTCAGGGGCATAGGGGACTCAGATGACCTGCTTACAGCTTCTGCTCAGCCTCTTAGACAGCAAAGAAGACGGCTACAGGTCTCTACGCAGTTGTTTACCTCTCCTCGGCTCTGGTCTACCGAGGTATGTGTGCTGGAGGAGGTCCTACAGGATTTGATGTTCTGATTTTCACATCAGGGTTATCCTTTGCTGAGCCCCGCGCTCTTGACTGCAAGAGGAGAAAGGTTTGCCACAATAGCTTTTTACTGGCAGTGATTATTTTTATGGGAGAAAAAGAGAACAAAAATGAAAACTACTTTTGTGATCCTTCTGACACATATTATGGTTGAGATATAATTTATCTCATTCATTTTGTAGAGGGAAAGCAGAATCTTAGAGAAGTTAAATAATTTGATGAAGGTTATGATTCTAAGTAGTCAAGTCAAGGGCCCTTGGTCGTCTGACTCCTAATGTGCTATTTTCAAAATGTGCACATTTTGAAAATAGCACATTATTTCTAGATTTTCTGAATACTTTCTTAGCTGAGCTTCTGAAGGTTCAAAACAGTACAAGAAAATGACCTCAGGGAGACTAGCTTGAGTGAATAATGGATTATTTAGAGGATAGGTCATTTTTCTCGAGCTTTATAATAAGTGATATTTCTGTAGTAGACTTTAAGTAAAAAAATTGGAAATGTGCCCAAGATGTCATAGGACTTCTATGTTTAGAAACTGTTTTCAGTGGGAATAGTTGAGACTAGGATAAATAAACATTTTGGGAACAGCTGCCCAAAGAACAATGCAAGTCTTAATATTTTATCCATTGAAATGTAACCAGAAACAGAAAAGTTAGTTCGAGTAGTGAGGAAAATGATTTCATTCACATAGAACAGAAGCAAGGCATTTAGAAATAGAATTAGTAAGAGATAGATAGCCTATGGAGGAAAATGCACATTTTTTTGGGGGTAGGTACATGAAAAAAGATAAATTAGTGAGGGTATGTCAGATTCTAGATAAGAAGTCTTAAGACATCATTTTTCTCCTAATTAACTTCTGAATATATGCATAAATGTGAACGTGTAAGTGAAATAGCGCCTGAGAAATCATGAAGATGATGAGTAAATAGTATTTGTACCAAGAGATAACAAAACCTATTATAAAGCTACAATAATTACAAATATGGTACTATTTGGAAACAGCCGAAGTGCCCATCAGCAGATGAATGGACTAGAAGTCTGTGGTACATCTACACAATGGAATACTATGCTGCTGTAAAAAGGAAGTAATTCCTACCATTTGCAACAGCATGGATGGAACTGGAGAGCATTATGCTAAGTGAAATAAGTCAGTCAATGAAAGAAAAATACCACATGATCTCTCTCATTTATGGATAATAAAGAACATTATAAACTAAAGAACAAAAATAGATACATAAGCAGAGCTGCATCAAACAGACTGTCAAACTACAGTGGGATGGCTGGGGAGGATTGGGGGGGAGTTAAGAGATCAACTGAAGAACTTGTATGCATGCATATAAGCATAACCAATGTACACAAGACACTGGGGGAGGGTAGGAGAGGGAAAGGTCAAGGGGAAAAATGGAGACTTATCTAATACTCTGTAATACTTTAAGCAATAAAACAAAATTTAAAAAAAAAGTATGGTACTGATACAAAAAGATTACTAAGGAGCAAAATAGAAAGCATATATGAGTCTGGCTTTAATTTATGATAGTGAATATAAAGTTAGTGACAGAATTTCAGTAAAGGAAGTCAGAAGAATTTGATTAAATATTGGGGGTGGGGATAAAATAATGTTTTTATTGTTTATGCAATAAAGACATTGCTTAAATCTGAATGACAGATTTAAAAATATATTTTATTGATTTTTTTTTTTTTACAGAGAGGAAGGGAGAGGGATAGAGAGTTAGAAACATCAATGAGAGAGAAACATTGATCAGCTGCCTCCTGCACACCCGCCACCGTTGATGTGCCCACAACCAAAATACATGCCCTTGACCGGAATTGAACCCGGGATCCCTGAGTCCTCAGGCTGACACTCTATCCACTGAGTCAAACCGGCCAGGGCTGAATGACAGATTTAAAGAAAAAAAAAACCAAAAACCTAAAAAAGAGTTAAAAGAAAATAGCCTATCTAATAAAAGAGTAATATGCAAAGTAGGAGTCACTCCATGACAGGTGGCGGTGCCCATAGCCACAAGACGGCCGCCCCCATGGACACAAGATGGCCGCCCCATGGACACAAGATGGCGGCGCCCAGTCCGGCTCAGCCCTGCCACTGAAGTAGTCAGGCCTGTTAGCCAGGGAGGTGGCGGGGGAGGTGGGGACCCGAGGGGTGGAACAGGTGATCAGAGGGGGCTGGGGATCCCCTGCCCAGGCCAGAGACCTTTGACAGAGTCCTCAGGCATGGGCAAGGGTGGAGCCAGTGATCGGAGGGGGCAGGGGCAGAGCCAGTGTTGGGAGGGGTATGAGGGTACCCTACCCAGGCATAAGGCCTGGGCCAGAGGCCTCAGGCCTGGGCAGGGGCAAGGCCGGAGATCACAGGGGCCTGGGTTCTGCAGAGCCAGTAATCAGAGCAGCAGGGGCGGAGCCTGTGATTGCAGGGGTCTGGGCACTGGTGGAGCCAGCAAAGCAGAGGTCTGGGGGTCTCCTGACCAGGCCTGCAGCCTTGGCCAGAGTTTACAGGCCTGGGCAGGGGTGGAGCTGGGATTGGAGGGGCAGGGGTGGAGCCAGTGATCAGAGTGAACTACAGAGGAAACACCTTTTCTTACCGCTCATTGGCTAAGCTCCCTGTATGCCACTGGTAATATTCTTAGTAACTTGGGTAATAAGAATCCAAAAAGACGATCTAGGGTTTTTCCACCTCATTCTTGGAGAGAAAAAATAAAGGTCCACTGCTGGAGGGCTAAGAAATGTCATATCCTGCCCTAGCCGGTTTGGCTCAGTGCATAATGCCTCAGCTTGCTGACTGCAGGGTCTGGGTTCAATTCTGACCAAGGGCATGTACCTAGGTTGCAGGCTCCTCCCCAGGTCAGCGCATATGCAGGAGGCAACCAATCAAAGTGTTCCTCTCACTTTGATGTTTCTCTCTGTTTTTTCCTTCTCTTCCACATTCTCTAAAAATCAGTGGAAATATATCCTCAGGTGAGGAAAAGAAAGAAAGAAAGAAAGAAAGAAAGAAAGAAAGAAAGAAAGAAAGAAAGAAAGAAAGAAAGAAAGAAAGAAAGAAAGAAAGAAA
>PVJC01020718.1:0-28920 GCA_004026665.1 Murina feae
TTTCACTCAGGCCCATAATAAAACCAGAGAATGAAAATAATTTTTAAATTTTTCATTCTACATAATTTAAACTATTGAATTTTCACAAATGATTAATCAGATAATAACTATTCTTTCCCTCCCTCATGGTTAAACTGTAACTGCTAATTTTATTTTTCACATTTTAATACACAATCAGGAAGAATAAGAATTTATCCATTTGTTCAGTTCCCAAAGAACCTTCAAGGCCAATCTATTAATGACATCAGGAAGGTTTCCTTCCCTTCTGAGAAATAGTTGTAAATAGACTTCAAGGGCTGGAAGACCTAGGTAGTCTATTCTTTTCTCATCCTTGGAGCTGCTAATGATGGAATCAATGCAGGGTAATGGCTAATAGGACAGGAATGAGTGTTAGGTATTGAGTTTTAAACCCAGCTACTCTGTGTACCTAGAGTGCAACCACTGGATTGTTACTTAAACTTCATAAGAAGTAAAATGGGAATTCTAAAACCCAATCTATACAGAATAAGTAAAATTATGTATGTCAAGTTTTGGGCACAGTGCCAAACATAGCAAGAGTTTTAAATTAAACTATAAGAATTATTCAAGAAACTCTCAAACTCTTTATGTAGTGTACCATTACTATGGCCTTCTCCAGGCTACCATAGCTCTTAAATGTACTTATTCCCTGTTCTTTTGTTTATGCCTTTACTTATTCAACAATGGTTTATTGAAACATGCTGATTGAACCAATTATGCATGCCAGATGTCAAGTGCTAAAGATATAGGCCACAGATAATATAAATGAGTTCTCTGCCCTTTTGATTTTATAGCCTACTTATATTATACTTATAGTATAAATATAAGACAATATAATATTACATTTGTCTTGGTGGAAAAAGCCAGTTTATGACAAGAGAAAAGGATGAAAACTCAGAGAAAATCAGAGATGGGAGGCAGAAACTGAGATTTGCTTACATTCTAGTCACTGTTTCTAGCTATTACTAAGGTTCAATGGCACCTTTCTCATTTACATGGCTTGCTTTTCCCATGACTACCCCAGTATTCTTCCAATAAATTCCTCCTTTTACTTAACCTAGTTTGAATTGGGTTTTTATCAGCAATTTTTAAAAACTAAAAATAGTGATTGATTTTTCATCTAGTTTTTCTACTCAGTTCTCAAAAGAATCTTATTTTGTGTTAAGTACATGGGTACTTCTCATTCAATAATGAAAGCAACGTGATAGATAATTAAAAGAATTTTCCCTCCAGCCTGACTTGTAAGAATGTTATTAGAACCCATCTCTACTCCCCATCATCTGAGAAAATTTCTTAAGATGATGTTAGTTTGAACAGAGCTGGCAATTAAAACTATTCCTTAATTATATAAGCCTTTGATGTATGAATTGGTTATGAGAAGGAGTGCATATTGATTAACAGGCTTTCTGGCAGAGTATCATGTGGTTTTAATTTTCATTTCCCAAATGAATAATGAGGTTGAGCACCTTTTTGTGTTTTTATTATCCATATGCTTTTCTTTGTTGTGAAGTGTCTATTCTAATTCTTGTTCACTACTCTATTTGTTTCTATGCTTTTGCTTTTATTTCCTTTTTATTGAATTTATTGGGGTGACACTGGTTAACAAAATTATATATGTTTCAGATGTACAATTCCACAACACATCATCTGTACACTGTATTGTGTGTTTACTCACCACAAATCAAGTCTCTTTCCATCACCAATTATTCCCCCTTATAGCCTCCTCCACCTCCCCTCATTCCGTCTCCTTCCCCACAATCCCTACACTATTGTCCATATCCATGAGTTCTCTTTCTCTCCCTCCTTCTCTCAGCAAAACTTAAGTAACTTTATAAAAATTTCTCTTTAAAACTATTGTTTAAAACTAGGGTTATAAATAGAACCAGAGATTTATAAGTTGAACTTAAAAGCTTCAGAGAAAACTAGGTTTTAAAACTTTACTTCCACAAATTGAATTTTATTTTTAAAAATTTTAAAGGCTCTCTGACAAATTGTACAGTATTGATATCAGTCATTATAAACTTTGAAAAATGAGTCTTATTAGGAAAAGATTTGGAAATACATCTTGAGAGCATGAAATCCTAATGGGTTGATTGTGTGTGTATTTTGTTTTTCCCCCCAAGTATTTAGAATGCTGACTAATAAATTTGCTTTAATAAAGATCTGTAAAAATCAACTTTCCACAATGTTTCAAAATTGATTGCTTTAATATAGAATTGATGGCACAATTCATTCAAAGAAGAGGAAAATTTTACAGAGTTCCTACATCTGTCAGTCACCTTATTCAGGCTTTCATACATTATTACATTTAATAATGTATTTTATACATTATTAGCTCATTTTTAGAGTAGAAAACTAATTTAACCCACAGTTGATGTAAGAAAGTTCTAATGATTTGCAATTTCTATTCACCCAATCACCATTCAAAATAAATAGGTCAGTGGCAGACATGAAAACATCTAATCTAATAAAAGAGTAATATGCAAATTAACCACCACTCTGAGACACCTAAATTACGCCTACCACCCAAGCCACGTCCACCAGCCAATCAGAGTGGCTGTATGCAAATTAACCCAGCCAAGATGGTGGCCCACAGCCACGGAGCTAGAGCAAACAGGCAGCTTCTGTTGCACCAGCAATGGAGTTGAAACTGCCTGCATAGGCCAGACGAGCCTCTGCTCAAGGCAACAATGTTTCATTTACAGAAGCCACGGAGCTGAAGCAAACAGGAGACTTTGTTGCCTGACCAGGCCTCTGCTCAAGGCAACAAAGTTTCAATTATAGAAGATAAATAAACCCCAGAAACCTGATTCCAGCCAGCCTCGCTGGGACGTTGGGTCAATGGAGCTGTGGTCAGCCTGAAAACGGCCCTCATCCCCTCACCCAGACTGCCCAGGCACTCCAGTAGGGACCTGAACCCTAAAGGGTCTGTGAGCAGCCTGCAAATGGCCCTCAACCCCTCACCCAGGCTGGCCACACCCCAATGGGGTGAGGGTTCCCACTAGGGGGGCTTGGCCAGCCTGCAAACAGCCATCAGTCCCTCATCCAGGCTGGCCAGGCACACTAGCAGGTGGACATCCCCCAAGGGGTCCCAGACTGTGAGAGGGCGCAGGCCAGGCTGAGCCCTCCCCCCGCCCCCCGAGTCCACAAATTTTTGTGCACCAGGCCCCTAGTTTTAAAATAAAAGTGGTAGAGTACGCTTCAGTATAATGGGAAGCCTAAAAACATACAGCTTAAGGATGGCTTATTAAGAGTTATGACTTGCCCTGGCCGATTTGGCTTGGTGGATAGCGCGTCGGCCTGTGGACTGAGGGGTCCCAGGTTTGATTCTGGTCAAGGGCATGTACCCTGGTTGTGGGCATATCTCCAGTAGGGAGTGTGCAGGAGGCAGCTGATTGGTGTTTCTCTCTCATTGATGTTTCTAACTCTCTATCCCTCTCCCTTCCTCTCTGTAAAAAATCAATAAAATATGTTTTAAAAAGAAGAATTATGACTCATAAGTTAGAAGTTAAGACCCAAGATGAAGTGAATATTTTAATTAGCTAATGATGACTATTTTTCATGGAGATATTGGGGCTGGAGGGGGAGATGATATTCAGAACACTGTTGTTATTTTTAACTTCTTGTTGCTTGCTCTGTTTAGGCTCTGTTTAATGATACACACTGCATTAAATCTTTAGGGGAGAGGAGATTTAATACTATCAAACCACAAGAACAGGATGCTCTAAAAGCATGGTTGTCACAGTGAAAAAGGTGAAACTCATATTGTTAAGAGGGAACTGAAGTCACAGATAGATCAGGAAGGTGTAACAGGTCCTCTAAATGAATTTCAAGCTGGACAAAGAACAAGGATAGGGATCACAGAGAGAGCTGCTGCTGACAATCTGTGAGGAACTGAGGAAGCTGAGAGAAGAAAAGCACAACCTCCATTCTCGTAAAATAAAAGCGGATTCTACAAACGGTAAGGAATGCAAAGATCCGAAGAAAAATAAAAGGCTTAATACAATCCACTGCTGGGGTTCATGGATGTGTGGCTGGCTGGGAGGTGACAAAAGAAATCAAATATTCCTTTCCCTCCAATTAACTTCACCTTTGTGCTCCACGGAGGAAGGGGGGTTGGGGGGTTAACAGGAAGAAGACTGCTCACTCGCTATCTCAACAAAAAGCAAAGATATGGAGCAAAGATTCACAAAACGGCTCCAGAAGCTCTGTGGGAATTGGGTGACCACAAGCATTCAGCCTCAGCCTCATCTCGGAGCACAGTAGTGCCCCCTGGTCAGCCGGGCATGCCTTTCAAGACCCCCCCCCCGAGCATGCCTGGAACCGCCCACCGCAGTGAACCCCGCCCATAGTAAGTGTTTGCTGGGTCCATGCTTAGACTAGCGCCTGAAGTATAGGTGCACGTCCACACGTGAGCAGGATCGCCGAGCTGTGACCACGCCGTGTCTCCCACCGACAAAAGGCACCTCGTGCCTTTCCCGTCTTAACTAAGCGCTGACACTGCGCCATCGCCTAACCTGCCGTGTGAGGCGCGAAACCAGCACACTTGTCTTTTTCCTCCTCACAGTGTCACAGAGAGAAGGTTCGTCCAGATCTCAGCAGCCTCCGCATTCGGTGGTTTTTTCTTTCTCCATTAAGCAGAGAACTTGCACCTGTTCACTAAAGGGGAGCACGTTGGGCTTCTCTTCGGCATGTCTGAACTGCCAGCATCACCACTCCGGTGCTAAGTAAGGTGCTAAGTAAAGCCGGGCTTACCTGAACGCCGGGGCCCAGACAGGTACCGGGCGCAGCGGGTCCTCGAGGCCAAGGGGCGGGAGCATGCGCAGTGCGGAGGGATGGGGGGCGGGGGCGCGGGCAGGACCTCGCGAGATTTCATCAAGGGGCAGCATGGCTCCAGATTTAAAATGTCTGAGTTATTTTTAGACTTTTCCATTTAAATTAAATGGTGATCAGATTTTAACATTGGTAAAGCGGGACACCATTGGGGGGGAGGGGGTTCTTTATTATTATTATTATTATTTTTTTTTTTTTTTACTTAAAATATTACAAAGAGTAGTACATATGTCTCTTTCCAAAAATCGGGACTTTTTTAAAACGCCACGGGACGCGGGAAAAGTCCTGATTTTTAACAATTTGTCCCGCGTCCTGTGGCGTTTTAAAAAAGTCCCAATTTTTGGAAAGAATGCACGACAAGTTAGGGAACAGTGGGAGAACGGGAAGGGAAGATACAGTTTTTGGCGGCCAAGCGGTCAATGGTGTCCCTTCCGCTTTACCAATGTTAAAATCTGGTCACCTTATTAATATTTTTGGACCAGGGTAAATTCCAGGTAACTGAAACAGCGGAAAGTGGAACCTTGGGTGAATGGGGACCACTGTGAAGTAACGAAGAGATAAAGCACTTGAAAAATCAATATTTTGCCCTGCCGGTGTGGCTCAATGGTTGAGTGTGGACCTATGAAGGGTTCTGTTTCCGGTCAGGCACATGCCCAGGTTGTAGGCATGTAAGAGGTAGCAGATTAATGATTTTCCCTCATTGTTGATGTTTCCATTTCTCTCTTCCTCTCCCTTCCTCTCTGAAATAAATAAAAATATATTTTTAAAAGTATCAATATTTTAGTCACATATATTTCTTCATATATGTGTCACCTTTTGCTAAAACTACTTTTGATACTGAAAATAAAGATTTGACAATTCCAGTACACCAATCTTCTAGCATTTTATATGGGAACAGCATCCTAAGTACGTTACTGGGCCGTTTGATGTAAAATATTCCTGCAAGGAAATTTTTGGTAAGGACAAATTGTGTGTGAACAAAATTAACAAGAAGATATTGCTGTCAAGCTACCTGGCTGTTGGGGTCACCCCTCCAACAAGAGGTCCCAAATCGTGTGCCATTTGTGGTGGTAGGTGAGACATTTATAATGTGTAAGATGAATTCTACTGTGTGTCTGCTTAATGCTAGAGAACTGTCAACCCCATTTCAAAGGAGCCTGGGGTCTGACTCACACTGAGAGTTGAAAATTATAACCTTTCAGTAGCATATTAGTCTTCATTTCCCAATTTATTTGTAGCATTTTCAGACTACAAGGCATTTTTATAGCATACGTATATTACTGGGGTTACATAAATGTCACATTTCATTCTACAGCAACGTGCTGATCGGTAGGCTGTCATTCTCCATTCCCCCAGAGAAAACAGATTGTGGAGTATGAGCTTACCAATATATTTTGAGATACCAACTGAAGTGAGATAAAGAGTAGCTTAAGTGAGTATCAGAATACTAATACTAATCAGAAGCAAGAGGCACAGTTGTATTCCTAAAATGTACGGTGTCACCTGGAACATGTTAATTTTTTTAGTATCCATCATTCTCTTTGATAAACTCATAATGATAGTCAAATCTTTCCTATCCCCTGGGGGATGTTCTGATGCTGTAGGGCAGTGATTTTCAGCAGACGTGCTGCAAGAATTTTTAAACATGCAATAGCATGACTATTGAGTCAGGGCCACTCACCTCTTTTGATTATCAAATAAAAAATGACAACAGCCAACACAATAATAGCCCTCCAGTGTGAATGAACCAAAATTATAGCTATTTTTGTGTGAGATCGGCAAAAAACATATTTTTTGGTGTGCTGCAGAATTTTAGTAACTGGTTTATATGTGCCATGAGATGAAAAAGGTTGAAAATCGCTGCTGTAGGGAATGAGACCAGAGCCAAGGAAGTCAGCAGGGGTGCTCGAGGTCTCTGGCTGTTTGCCTCTCTTAACTTGCTCATCAGAATAATAAATTTCTCTTTGGTGCTCCTACGGCTCTTAGTCCATGTCTTGTATTACAATATTTTCTTAAGGATCATGTATATTGCTTTTATAATGACTTTCATTAATTAGCGTGCTTTTTTTTTCTAACTTACAGGAGAAAAAGTAGATCCTAACCACAATCCACTTATAAATTGGGATTGTGGGAGTAAAATAAATCCTGAAGTTAGCGGATGCAGAAATACACTGATTCTCTGATACCAGTGGGTGATACTATGCCCAAATTTTCCCAGACTACTGGCTTTGTCAACAGTGTGGTTGGTGCCCCACACTTAGTGATCCCTCAGTGTTTACCATTTCGGGCATACAACAAGTAGCTCAATATCCACTACTCTTTGCCTGGGGGCTTTCTCTGACCATAAGAACCTACTCAGCTCCTCCTGGAATGCCAGGAAATTAGCATTTCCAGGGCAGCTTTCAACCAACAACTGACAGGAACTGATATGCTCCAACTGATGAATGGCTCCTCGTTTCCAGGCCAGAATCAGCTCTCAGCTGCACAGTCACTCAACTAAAGCTACTGAAAGCAGATAACCAGAGCAAGTCCGTAAGGAATAGTTCCTCTAATCCCACCCCAAATGAACCTAGAACCATTCACCCATCTGTTTGCACCCAGAGGGTAAGGGAATGACCAGATGACTTGAGGACTGTTGGGTAGAGGGTCTGCACAGATCACTGTACGCCCCCCTATTAGAGTGGAGGGAGTGAGGAGGAGACAAAGTGATAAACGTAAAACTGGCCCAAGTCAGTTTCTCAGTGGTCATTTCTCACTTTCTACATGCATAATGAAGATGCTATCCTTACCCCAGGTAGAACTCCCACCTTCGTTTAGGTGTGGAGACTAAGACTGTGAATGGGCCTATGGTGAGAGGAATGCTTCAACTGGAGAAAACAATAGATTTCAGTTCCACCAAAATCTTTCATTATGGGGAGGAAAGGAAAGGGGTTTCTACATTGCCAGAGATCATTGTCTGATAATTATAGTAGGTAGGGTTGTTGCTGTATAAGTAGGTCTGGAGATGAGAGGATTCATTAGAGTCCCTCTTGATGCTTCCATGCCCCCCAGTAAGTATAAATGAGCAAGTGTAACAGCCAAAGCCTCACTAAGACATGAATCAGGGACCCAGGCCCCTCAGAGTTGAAGGTGTAGGTTACCCTGCTGTGGAAGCAGCCTCCACTTGCTGAGGTGGTGGCCGAGGGTGAGAGGGACCTAGAACTGTGGAAGAAGAAGGTGATAGTTATCAATGATGTCCTTGAAACCAATGGCAACAGTGGGGACGGTAGCCTGTCCAGTAACCGCTGTGACCAGCTGCAAACTTGAAATAGCATGAGATAAAGTTCTCATGGGCCACAAGTGGGTGTGTGAGAGGCAAGAAACAGACTGTAGCAGAATCCACCCCATGCCCTTGACACTTACCATGTTCTTGGTTATTTCCATTTCCCACTGCCAGCACCTTTAACTGCTTGCCTCGGGTTTCTCTCTGTCCTGGAGCTGGTGGGAAGTGCCAGGGAATTAATTCACCCCCACTCTGGAGCTCCCATCCACCAACGCCCAGGGGACTGGATAAACACCCAGAACCCAGACTCCTTCAGTGAGGCCACATTCACACTGCCTCCCAGACTTTTTTTTTTTTTTTTTTTGCTGCCTTTTCTTTGTTTCATTTGTCTACTCCTCTAGTATTTTCTTGGATCATATTCCAAATAAACTAAATCCTTGTCTCAGATTTGTTTCTGAGGTGACACAAACTTGATAGAGATGCATATTCTGTTAACAGTTGCAGCCAAAAAAGTATTTACTGGACAGCTTCTCTTCTGTAAATAAGCGAAGATTTGCTCCTCTCCTATGCACCAACTTATTGTTTTCATACCCCCTTTGGGGACCAAAAATAGATAGTTCTTTTTCCTTTAGACATCCTTGTTTTCCTCAAAAACTTTGATTAGAAGGTGGGAGCAGCTATGGAAATTCTACACATAGGGTGAAAATAACATGAAAGCGAATGCATACAGAAAGGAGAGGGGACATGACTGTAACAAGGGATGTTTATTCAGCACACTTGTGTACCAGATCCTCCAGAAAGTGCCAGGCATGCATGATTTCCTATTCTCCCAGCAGCTATATTATGATGTTGTCAGTACTGTTATCCCCACTTTGCTGGTGAGAAAATAGAAGCATTCAGAGTTCACACAGCTTGGATTCAGATTTGGGCTTGGCTGCCTTGGCATTCCATGCATGCCCTCTCCTTTATTCTATGGAGACTCACTGAAATAAAACGAACAGCCTTTGTACATCTCCTAAGGTCATAGCTTAAGGCTATATAAAACTGCTAAGCCCTGGCCGGTTTGGCTCAGTGGATGGAGCGTCGGCTTGTGGACTTAGGGGTCCCAGATTCAGTTCCAGTCTAGGGCATGTAACTTGGTTGAGGGCACATCCCCAGTAGGGGGTGTGCAGGAAACAGCTCATCAATGCTTCTCTCATTGATGTTTCTGACTCTCTGTTCCTCTCCCTTCCTCTCTGTGGAAAATCAGTAAAATATATTTTTTTTAAAAACTGTTGAAATCTGAATAAGGTCAATGGAGTGTATCAGTGTTAATTTCCTGGCTGTGATAGTCTGTAATAATAAAAGCATAATATGGTAATTAGACCAGACATCCTTCTGTGTGTCCTTCCAGACGACCTTCCGGACAAGCCAGGGCTGGGAGGGGTGCCGGAGGGCTCCCAGAGGGAAGCTGGTGCCAGCAGTCTGGGGAAGGAAGGCCTACTCTTGCACAAAGTTTGTGCATCGGGCTTCTAGTATATTATAATTACGTATGATGTTACCATTGGGAGAAGCTGGGTGAAAGGCATATGGAATCTATAATATTTCTTACAAGCACATGAGAATCTACACTTATATTTTTAATTTTAAATAAGCTGAAATTGGACCATAAAATATATAGCAATTTTTATGTTGCTCATATTGATTAAAATGTGGTTTTACCTTCACAAAATGATGAATGGGAAGCTTATTTACTTTTTTTATGCCAAGGTTGGTCACTTATTTCTTTTTAATAAATAGAACAATGAGATCCAGCAATAAATGAAAACATATTGGGTCTCCAACAAGAATTCTAAGTTTTTTATACCTTCCATGTCAACAAGGCATAGTGGAAATGATCCTGTCATGGCCATTAGGAGCCCTACCTTCTAACACTGGTTTTGCCTCTTTCTAGCCTAGGCCACGTTCGACCTTTAGTAATTAATAACAATACAACACAAATATAATTTTCTTTAAAACATCAGTATTTTAAATGTCCCTTCTTACTGAGTAGTCTTAAAGTATCTTATTTAACATATAACAGGCAAGAACAATTTTCTCAGATTTCTCTTCCTGAAATCATAGACCATGATCCAATCTTTTTTATTTTTCAAACCAATAGATGGAGGACCTCAATTATATGGGGGGGTGGGGGGTGGGGAATGAGACATCTGTTCAAATAGCCAAATGTTCCCCAGCCAGAACATCTCAAATCTCCTAGCAGCCTTTCTCTCTTACAAATACAGCGGATGTTCCAGTACAGCAGACTTTCCCCAATAACTCACTCCCTCTTCAGCCAAAATAAAACTCACTTATCCCAAACGACTATGTCATTAGAGGAACATTTGCTAGCTGTGTGCAATGATTGAACTCTCCCTTTCAAGAGCATAGCTATGAGTAAAATAGCTGACACAATCTCGGAGTTTTTCTTCATCTTTGGTGTATATCTGGACAAAAAGGTTATGAGTTTTAAAAATGCCAAACTGTGACTTTATCTTGCAATTATGTTGCTGTGTTCCCATTCTAATACATATCTGACTGATACTATATTTTCTATCTTGACTGTTGAGTCACAATATTAGCATGGGATGAGTAGGGGAGGGGGGCTACTATTCCAGTACATCTTGTCAATGACTTTAAGTCAGGTAGGCTTTAAAGGAGTAAGAGATGAGCATTCCAAGCAAATACATGCAATGAAAGAAAATCTTTTTGGATTATTGTTCCAAGAGAAGGTTTTGATTTAAATAGTTTGCAGCAAATCATTTTTAAGATAAGAAAAGCTTTGAATTTAGGCAAATACCATTTGAAATTTATAAGAGGTGGTAGATACAAAGGGATATCTGAAATAAATTCAAAGATCAAAACAGAACAAAGTGAGGTGGTGCAGGACTATAAAAAGGCAACAGTTTAAAGCTGCCATCGTAAGAATACTAACCAGGTATTTTGTAGGATGTCTCACCACTGGGATTTGTCTGATTTTTTTCTTATGATCTGACTAGGGCTGTAGGTTTCTGAGGAAGGAAGATTACAGAGGTAAACTAACATTGTCATCACATTGTATCAAGGGTATATACTATTAGCATGCTATATAACTATTGATGTGGGGTTTTAATATATTTGTACCTTTATTGATTTTTAGAGACAGAGGAAAGGTGAGGCATAGAGAGACAGAAAACATCAATGAGAGAGAAACATCATTAATGTGCTGCCCCCTGAGCGTCCCCCACTGGGGATCGAGCCAGAAATCCAGGCATGTGCCCTGACTGGGAATCAAACCAGTGATTTCTTGGTTCATGGGTCAATACTCAACTGCTGAGCCACACCAGCAGGGCTAACTATTGATGTTGACCTTGATCAACAGGCTAAAGTAGTGTTTGTCAGGTTCCTCCACTATACAGTACTCTTCTCCCCTCTCCCTTTCCACACTGTACTCCTAGGAAGGAAGTCACTGTGTGCAGCCCACAGCTAAGGGGCAGGTGAAGCTTCACCTCATTGAGGGTGGAGTATCTACACAAATTATTTGGAACCCTTCTGCATAGGAAATTTGCCTCTTTTTGCCATTACTTAACTTTTCCAGCCATTTACTCGTATCAACTTGGGCTCGTGGATATTTGTCTGACAGTTTGGGCTGAGCCAGAATGCAGTTTCACAGTGCTATACAATACAGTGTCCAGAGGAAACCAGGAACATGGTTCAGGCCCTGCCTGTGCTGCTGAAACAATCAATACTGTTTATTAGAACAATTTCTTTCCATGTCCGGCTCTGCTGTCATGGAAAATAGGAAGGATTAAAAGGTAAATGCTGAGCCTAGCCTTGCTCATTTCAGCCACACCTGATTTGTGGCTTCTGACTGCAATACTCATTTAAGAAATAGCAAAATGAGTAATCCATAAAAGAGTGAGTCCCTAAGTCTCTTACGAGGGTTATCTGAGAATCAGAGAATGGGCTAAAGAAAGAACACTTTCCCCAGGATGCACTGTGGGTTAGACAGAGCCCTTATCTTGTGTAGAACTCTTTTATTTTCCCACATGTCACCATTGGGTTATTGACTTTTCCCAGTAGAGAAGCAGAAGGCACACTTTGCTCCTGTAATTGAACTATGATATTGAACTAAGAATCTCCCACCTATCATGTGAAAATTCATAGAAGCACATTTCGATGTTCAGTTCATTACCCAAAAGAACAGGGTCTTTTGAACCCCAGGGAGGGCATTCCTGAGAAACAAAGCTTCCCCTAAGGAGAGGTCAGGCCTGCAGGCAGGAACAGTGCCTACGCCACCGTGTTCCCCCCAGTACCCGCAAAGGGGAGATGATAAACATATGACAAGTGAACTGATTCATCAGAAGAAAGAAAATCAGGAGATCTGTGTCCCTGTTCTCTAACTGGCTCAGTCCTTGGGTAATCACTTCCTGACACTGGGTCCCAGTTTTTCAGGGGCAGGAGCGGGGAGAGGCTGTTTGTTCCAATGATTAAAAAGCAAAAGCTTTAAAATATGTTCCAGGAGCCGTGCTGAGAAAATGCCTTTGCTGGGTAGAAGTGGCCAGATTGATTACAGTGGCGTGACAGACACAGAAAATACTCAAGGCAGCTCCTGAGATGAAAGGAAGAGTGAGAACAAACAATACAGCTATTCATCATAGTCTAGATCGAGCCAGATTTCAGCAAAATTGACAATTTAAGAACCACGCGTTTCTATTCTCTCCCCTCTTTCTGTGTTTGGTTTAAGAATTTTTAAAACAACCTTTGAAAAAATGAGCTATTATTACAGAAGCAGGACATATGCATTGTAAGAAAATAATAAAATACAAACAAGTAAAACTTTAAAAATAAAAAACACATTTTACCCTGCAGAGACCACCACGGTTAACACCTTAGTGCATGTCACTCCGGGTCATTTTCTACATATGTATTGACATACACTCAGTGGCCAGATTATTATGACCACCTGACATTTGTAGGCAAATTGGCTATAATTTTGCGCTGAAGTTGCTAGAGGACCAGACCATTATAAATAGGGAAGCATTTATCCTAGCATTTATCATGACAGTAGAAGTGATTTTTTTTCTGAAGATATGGGTAAACAATGCGATTTAACAGCCTATGAACGTAGGAGATATACATACACTTTTAAAGACTTCCAATGCTTTAACCCACCGGAGAGAGAGTCACACGGGAACTACAGGTGCTGAGGCCACCTGCTGGGAAGGAGTTTTTTAGTTCTGAGGGTTTTTTCCTGTGCCACTTAGTCCTCCCCACAGACACAGATGTGACTGGTATGGCAGCCCCAGAGCCTTAGCACAAATGTGAAGAGTGTGGCCACGAGGAGGCAGGACCCCACAGTGTTGCCTCCAACCCAGGAGCCTTCAACGTCAGGAGCTGTGTCTGTTTTTCTGTGATATTTGGAATTACAGGTGCCTTATGACCCTTTTGGAGGGAGGGAAAGAACAACACAGGAAATGATTAATTTGGGGGGCAGGTGGAGAGGGCATAAATTGCTTTACAGTCATTGCTCCTTGCCCTTGTTGGAATATGTAGTCAGAATCTTGTAAGCAGATGTGTATTTCTTTTTTTTTTTTCCTTTCTTTTATTGATTTTTTACAGAGAGGAAAGAAGAGTGATAGAGAGTTAGAAACATCAAGGAGAGAGAAACATCGATCAGCTGCCTCCTGCACACCTTCTACTGGGGATGTGCCTGCAACCAAGTTACATGACCTTGACCGGAATCGAACCTGGGACCCTTCAGTCCACAGGCCGATGCTCTATCCACTGAGCCAAACCAGTTAGGGCAGATGTGCATTTCTTGATATGGAAGGATCTCCACTCAGGGTCATGGGACTCCCAGTTCACTTGTCAGACATAAAGGGTCAGCAAAGCCGTGCTCAGCCAAAAGTCATGACTCGGGGAAGCTTGTGTCTAGGACCCTGCAGTCTACCCCTTCCTGGCTCACTCTCTCCTCTCCGCTCCATTCCAAGCCTGTTATCTATGCAAGTCTCTTGCACTCTGTTTTTCTCCCCTGTTAAAACTTCCTCTCAGCTAAACCTTGGGGAAAATGTTAAAAGGATGAGGCAAGAGCTTAACAGCTTGCTCTCCTGAGGTCCTCTCGTGTCCAGGAGGAATGAAGCCCTTATGGAGAAACTCAGAAGGCAAGACCAAAGATGAAGAGATCAGGGCTGCCTGGCTGCTCCTCAGAACGCCTCCTTAACCTACTTGGGACACAACAATGGCATGAAGATGGACTGAATATTTGTTTAAAACTTACGTTAGATCCTAACCCCCCACGGGATGGTGTTAGGAGGTGGGACTTAGAGATGGTTAGGTCATGAGAGTGGAGCCCCCATGCTGGGATGAGGGTCCTTATAAGAAGAGGAAGAGAGCCCGCTCTCCCTCTCTGCTCTCAGCCACGAAAGGGTACAATGAGAAGACAGCCATTCGCCAACCCGATGGTCCTCCCTGGGACCCAGCCATTGAGGCACTCTGATCTCAGACTTCCAGCCTCCAAAGGCATGAGGGACAAAATCCTGTTGCTTATGAGCCACCCAGTCTATGGTACTTTGTTTGGCAACCCAGATTGACTGAGGCAAACGCCATGTAAGTACAGCTTCCTCATCATCCTTGTCCTCGGGGCCAGGACGGAGTGAGGCCAGTGAGGCACCCACCTGCAGAGTCAGTTTGCACCCTCACTTAGTCCCAGCCCTAGGCCCTGTGTAAGGCCTTTTTGTGTATTAATTGAATCAGAAGAGGAAATTGTGCTCAAACTACACAGCTAATGAAGGGTGGAACTTGGATTTAAACTGTCAACCTGCGCTGGCCGAACCAACATGCTTGTTGGTGACATTCAGCTGCAGGTGAGGTTGCAGGGCCGTGAGGTGAACGCAGTTTCCAGGATGTATCACTGATGGCCAGAAACTAATTCCTAACTCGAAGCAACTGAAAGCATTACCTCAACATTTTACAGTAACAGCAGGCGCAGATGCCAAGCTCTCTGGCTGAACCAAGACATCTGTGAAATGTGGACACAATTCAAGTAATAGAATAGGAGCAGCCTGAATGTGTGTTTCCCCACGATTCTCTGCTTAGTGCAAATGGGACCCGCTACACCGCCTGATTTCTCAGCAGGCAGTTTAGTCTACAGGAGACATTCCATATTCAGTAACAAATCTCATTTCCTCTCAGCCTGAAGGAGAGGGCAGAAGCCAGATGGCCCTTCCAGGCTGTTCATTATGCTCAGGGATCCCAAGATGGATGCCGCCTACTTCTGGACTTTTCCTCTGAAACCACAAGGTGGTGCTAAAGCACAGAAAATGCTTCCTGAGGTTGCAGGTGTTACCTGCTGCGAGGAGGGAAAAGGGGAGTGCAAAGGTCCATTTTCCAGGTGACAACAAAAAAGGAAAATACAACCGAGGCAGAGTCTCCGAAGGAAGGCCTCAGCACACAGTGAATTCCCACTTATTCTAATGAAGCCACAGTTGTTTGGGTTTCAGGAATTCGAAGCTGCAGGTAATTTTGGTCTGAAAGTTACAGAGAAGCATTGATCAGACTGTCAAACCTAAGGGAAGGTAGAGAAGGGTGGGGGTAAGGGGGAGAGATCAACCAAAGGACTTATATGCAAGCATATAGGCCTAACCAATGGACACAGACAACAGGGGGGTGAGGGCATGAGTGGGGTATAGGGGTAATAGGATAAGAACACATATGTAATAACTTAATCAATAAAGAAATTTAAAAACATTTTTTTTTAAAAGAACAGTTTAGTCAAACTTTGGTTGGTAATGAAGCCAGAACTAAGCAATGGGCCAGGCAATTAATGTAATTGCCCTCTGAAAAAAAAACCCACCATGTCTTTATTATATATTCTACACCTACTGTGAAGGGCTATGTGTGTTTTCAGGTGGGATAACAGCGAAGGAAACCCCACAGGAAATTTTAGGCAACTGGAAGTCATCTCCCCCAAAAGCCAGGGATCAGAGGGAGAAAAAAGGACGGCCTTCCCACTATCTTTCTAGATCTACACTGACAATAGTGTATTCACAAGTGGCTGTTGGGCACACTCTGAGTGGAAATGGGCTATAAAATTAAAATACACACTGGATTTCAAAAAAAAAGGCAACTAGTTCATTAATCATGTTGTATATTTATTACATATCGAAATGATCATTTGGATCTATTGGGTAAAATAAAATATAAAAATTAATCCTCCCTGTTTCTTTTTACTTTTGATAATGGAGAGTTGTTTAAAATGGAATTGGGAGGCCAGTGAGGGAGCAGGGCCTACCAAGCCTCACACCTCAGGTCTTGGAACTCTGGTGAAGTTGCTGACCTATTGTTAAAGAATTCACGGCTGAACAGCAAACATCCTGGATCAACGAGTGTTGTGTGGACATAGATAGTCTTTAGTTCCTCCTCATCATGTTGACGAAACCATTTGCATTCTCACCTTGAAAGAAACCAATCCATTTGATAATCAGCATCTTCCATTTTCATAATGGCCCTAACCAATCCCAACTGACCCAGCCAACAACCTTCATTGACATGGAGGACCCCAGTGAGAATTGCTTCTTGTGGTTTTGCCCCCTTTACAGACCCTGTCTTTCTTTGTTCCATCTGCAGCAAAATTTAGGTTGTTACCTGAACCTCTGGCCCAGATTGTAATCCCTCCTTTGTTCAGATAAATACTTTTTTTTGCAATCCTCACCCGAGGATTTTTTTCCCATTGACTTTTAGAGAGAGTGGAAGGAGGAAGGGAGGGAGAATGAGAGAGAAAAACATCCATGGGAGAGGTACACATCGATTGGTTGCCTCATGAGCATCCCGAATGGGCCGGAATGAACCTGCAATCCAAAACACACGCTTTTTATCGGGTTCCTACATTTTTAAAAAAGTAAATATGTGAACTTGCATTGTTTTACTGTAGGATATTGCTGCTCTAGGGACAGGACACAAGATAGCATTTAAGATATTGAAATACGTCGACCCCAATGGAATGATAACCCTACCCTAGTACCCCAACCCCTCCGTGTGTCCCCATGGCCTCGACTGCTCTGCCCATCAGGCCTGAAGTGCCTGTCACCCAGTCAGCACCCTCATTCTCTGTGTCCATCCCACCACTCCCAGATAGGGCCTGGACTCACAGGACGGTTGCCATTCTTGGCATCAGTGTTGACCCCCTGCAAATGTCTGAGAAATGCAGACTTTGCAGTGACGACCAGTGGGCAAACATTTGCATCTCCCCACACCTATAAAACTTACACTCATCTCTATCATGGCATGTATCAATTTGCGCTCTAATTATATGTCATTCTTTCCAAGTAGAGTATGAGCTCATGTCCTTTATTCCCTCCTCTCAGTACTGTGAGCTTATGAATGTGTACATATTGCACATATGTCCTTTGTGTATATATATTGGCTTAAGGTGAGAAATGCAAAAACTCCTAAGTGGTGTGAGGAGGCCACGTAGGGGCCCTGCAGGTCAGCCTCCCACATCAGAAAGGAGGCTGACTTCTCCCAAGAGATTCTGAGGTCAGTTTTCCCCTGAGGAGTTAAGCTATTTGGGAAGAACAAAGAGCAGGAAATCTCTGAAGGGTTTACACAGTGTAGAAAGTTAGCGTCTAAAGTTTAACTATTTTGTCAGATATCCTTACGGAATAAAATGACTTAGTCACTTTCATTCTGTGCTTCAAGGTCTCAATCTGATTTGGTTCTTCAGACTCTGGTTAATTCTGTTTCTAATTTATAGATGTCTGTCTCTCCAAGCTCTCATTTGACTCAGAAATTCTAGGAGACAGGATAAACCAGCTTTCTCCTCTGGGATTAGAGCTCTTACATAATTTTTGCAACAATGGGCCTTGGAAATGAGGCCATTTTCATCTAGTTTACTGGAAGAAGAGCTGATATTGCAGTCCTGGCTCAGCAGTAATGAATCCCATATTGGCTTAAAAGAACAGGCATTGGATTACTTTGCACCCTGCTGGGAGAGAGCTAAACAGATCTAAGGGAAGCAGACCTGTGGCCCAACACCTGTGCAGCCACAGCTAGGCTTTCCCTGAAGTGCAAGAAAAGGACCCAGCTCCAGGGCTGTCTCTCAACTCCCCCATCACAACTGCTGTGGAGGTGACAGAGTGTGGAGGGAATGGCTCGCCCATCTTACTGCATAGAGCTTATTTCCCAGACACCCAGCTGCTTCCACTAGGAGAGGAGGAGGATTTTCCCTGTAGAGGCATGGGCCATAAGAGTCAGGCAAAGAAGTGTTGATTTGTAGCCCAGCCAGAGTGGCTCAGTAGTTGAGCATTAACCTATGAACCAACAGGCAATGAGCCTGGGTTGCAGGCTCAATTCCTAGTAGGGGGTTTGCAGGAGGCAGCTGATCAATGGTTCTCTCATCATTGATGATTTTTATCTCTCTCTCCCTTTCTATCTGAAATCAATAAAATACATATTTTTCAAAATATTGGTTTGTAGTCTACTGTGTTCAGACACTGCTCTACATATAGTTTAGTATATAAAGCAGATATTGTCCCTACCAATTCTCAGCAAGGACCTGTCAGGAAAGCCATACATACACCCAGAGTTCTCCTTTTCCTTTACCTCTCACTGATAATGCATTAAGAAGCCTATTGAGTTAACCTTCTAGATCTCTCTACCATCCTCTCCTCCAACACCATCCAACTATCTGTCATCTTCATCTGGACTTTGAATGGCCTTTTTCAGCCTCCCTGCCTCCAGTCTTGCCCCTGCCTCCTACCATCACCTTGATATACATGTACTATCTCCTGTCAGAGGGAAATTTCTGAAATGTAAATTTGACCACATCACTCCTCTGCTCAGAATTCTTTCATGGAGTATACAATGAAAAACTTGGAGTTTCTTATAACAAAAGAATGCCTTTCTATCTCTCAACCCAGCAATTCTGCTTCCAGGTATTTCTCCTAAGAGAAATAAAAACATATAATTGCAAGATGACTTGTACAGGAATATCCACAGCAGCTTCATTTGTAATAACAACAACAAAGAAAAAAGCACACAAAATACCTAAATATCCATTAACAGGAGAAAATTATCAAATTATGATGCATTCATACTTTAAAGTACTGCTCAGCATTTTTTAATGGACTATTAAAAACACAACATTACAGATTAGACTTATCAGATTTATTAAATAAAAACACAACTCCCAAGTATTTCATGGGCATACTTTTATTAAAAATTATTTGTTGTTTTTCTAAAATTCTAATTTAGCATCTGATTTATCTGACAAACTTAACATGGCTTCACCTCAAAACATTATGTCAAGCAAATGAAGTCAGACACAAAAGAGTAGATCCTAAATGTTTCCATTGATATGAAGGTCACGAGAAGGCGAAATTAATATTTGGTGATAGAAATAAACAATGATTTACCCCCAGAGAGTGTGGACTGAGTTCAGGGAAGCCTAAGGAAAATTTCTGGGGTAATAGAAATGTTGATGGGATGGTAATTACAGAAGTGTACACATTTACCCAAACTCATCAATTGCAGACTTCATTTTGTCTCAATTAAAAAACCAAAACTTATCTTCCATGGATTCTCAGTACGAACACCAGTGAATAAAGCATACAAAATCCTTCCTTTTCTTGCCATTACTTATCCGGTAACTTCCCTTTATCCTGAATGAGTCCTACTGGCCAACTGAGTTGGAGCTCTCAGTATTTCAGCCTCAGCTTTGGCACTCTCCCATATGCTGAAGACTTGCTGAGATTGAGACCCACTTTCTGCTCTTGCCATCCACCTTAATGCAGTTATAGCACTGTCCCCATTGCATTATTGTCACCCTCTGTACCACACTAGACTGTAAATTCCTGGAGAGCAGGGATCTTCATGGAGCATAATGCAAGGTACCTAGTAACTATGCATAAATGAAGGAACCAGTCACTCACTCCAACCTCTCTCCTTAATTCCGTACCAAGAACCTTAATACTTTCATTTTAATTTTTTTCAAATACAATATTAAACACATTCACACATGTATAAAAGATATTCAAATGGTCAGAAAAAAAAATGAACGTAGGGCAAGTATCCTTCATTCCCCAGTTGCACAGTGGCCCTAACCAGAAGCAACCACATATTTAATTCTGAATCATTCCAGAAATGTTTTATGCATAAGCAAGCATATTTTATGTGTGTTATAGTATATGTGTACTAGTATTTACATATCCCTCCTTCTTTTATAAGTGGAAGATAATGTGAATTGTTACTCACATTCCCCATTCATTTTATGTCCCATTCTTTGCCCCCAAGAGGTGGTCCCTGCATACCTCATTATCCAGATTCCCCTGCTGGCTGATTTCCAATTAGTTTGTCCATTGAGAGACAATGGAAGGGTGTTGGAGAGTCAGACGATATAGAAGTTTGGGTATCTCCTCTTTCTCTGCTTTGGCCCCATATTTCTGGTGGTTGCTGCATCCCTCCATATAGTTCTTGCATGCAGCCCCTACTCCAGGTTCCATCTTCTTCAGCACTTCAGCTCCAGGGATGTACCTTGGGCTAGTTTTCCTGGAAACAGACTCAGACGGAGGTGCATGCAGATGGCTTATTGAGATATGCTCTTGGGAGATACACCTGTAAGAAAAGGAGAAAAGCAGAATTGGCCAGGAGAAGCTAACATGAAATACAGTTCAGTGAGGCCTAGCTGATGTTACAGGGTGCTCTGGAGCTTGGATGACCCTTTAGAATTGTCCTAAATTGAGACAGGGGGGCTGGGCTCTTTTATCCCCGCATTAGCTAGTCACTGGCCGTAGCCACCCCCAGGAATGAGTGCAGCCTGAATGAAGCTGTTGTAGCTGAGTACAACCCAGGGAACGGTCTGCTGTGAGCCAACAACAGTTGATATTTCCAGCCACTGGGAATGGGTGCATCAACTCTGAAAAGAAAACCACAGTTTCCAATATAGGGTGGAAGAGGCTTCCTTTCAGTGCAAGTGTCCAGGTGCCTCTGCCCAGAGTTCTTTCATTAAAGTCTCAACATTTGAACTGTCTGAAGCAAATTCCATTTCCTGATGGGATCTTGACTGCTACACATACAATACCCACATGCTACGCACACTCACACCCCCTACACTTTCATTTGATATGTCTTAAGTAAGGGGGAGGGGAGAATGGGAGATATCTGTAATATTACCAACAATAAAATATATGAAAAGCTATGTCTTGAAACACAGTCCATATCAATACACTCAGCCTATCCTCATCTTCAATGGCTGTGCAGTAATTCCTTATATCAATATAGTATAGTGCATTTAGCAAGCCCACTTCTTAGACATGGAAGTCGTTTCCAGCTCTTCTCTTACACACATTGTTGCAGTGGTCACTGTGTGCACTTTTAAACACATCGACAAGACGAGTGTAAATTCTTAGTAGTGAAGTTGCTGGATCAAACGCTATGCATATTTTAATTCCGATACTGCCAAATTGTCCATGGATAGTTTATTCCAATGCTTGTCATCATGAGCATATGAGAGTGGCTGCATCAAACCTTCTTCACCAAACTCGTGTTCACTCCTGTTAAGGACGCCCGTCTGATTCGAGGGCTCCAAGGGCATGCAGGCCTCTTCCCCTTCTCTTCCACCCCCACATGCCTGTTGGACAGGCATGGATATACACCCATTGTTGGACAGCGGAAGATCACTAAGGCTATGTGTGGTTTCACCAGCCATTTTTTTTCAACAGTATTTTTGCTTTTCCTTCATTTAGATCTTATGATACTTGGCTGTCAGGGCTCCAGTTTCAGGTATAGGAAGAATTTCCATCTGGGCTTTCTCCCCTCTGAGTTTGGGATGTCCTCAGCAACTCCATCTAGAGCTAGAAAAGTGGAAGTTAACCTGTCATATGTAAATGCACCTTATTGTGTGTCAGTAATCAGACCAGTGCCCACAATTCTGAAAACTCTCAGACACTCAGTATGTGCTTGTTGCTTGAGGATCCTTGTCATCTCACCTTGATGCCTTTTTATAGGCATTATAACATCGTAAAGGAGGAATAATCAGCTTTCAGAAAAAAATGCAGCTGGATCAATCTCACCACCTCATTTCCAAATTTCCCCTTTAATGACCTCCCGTACAAATATAACATATGGATGTATTTCGTTTGTTTTGACTAGGAACATTATTATGTGAATTGCACTTTCTAAAATTAGTTCTGGAACATTCTTGGAAATGGAAGCTAAGTTATATAATGTCAGGAACGCAAAATGAAGAGCCACCTGCTATTTCATCTAATATGTTATTTCATCTCATGCTTTAATCTCTTGGATTTAAAAGGAGCTCCACTTGATTTTAATAGAAGCGGATGTCATCCCGTACAACCCGATAGGCTTGTCACCTCCCATCAGACTTTGAGACGCAACCTGTGAAAAACAGATAATCTGAAAGGTCCCAAGAAGTGAGAGCAGAGCTCAGGCAAGAGCTGATGACTTCCAGACACGAAGGCAAAGCAGGGCATTCTCAGGTTGTTGAAGCACCTCGTTATTGGTAAGGGCGAAATGATGCCCTTTTCCTTCCTATTATCAGGAAGACATGACTCAGGGGTGCAGATCTTGGTTGCTGCTCACTTGAGCAAAGTGCAATAGGTTGAATTAGCCCATAGAATCTGACTGAAGTCCCAAGTGCTCATCCCAGCTCTGTGTCATACAGCAATTCCTCAGCCACCGGAGTCCTCAGCTCTCTCCTCTGTACAATGGTAAGACCATCATCTGTGCTGCCTACGTCACATGCTTGTTATGAGAATCAAATGAGATGTCAGATAAGAAAGCTCTTTTATAAAAGCAGTCAGTGCTGTAGAACCAAAGGGGATGATGACTTCCCACCTCATCCAAGCACCTGCCACCCAACAGGCCCAACCAGAATGGCTTGTCGTAGTTTACTTAATGCAGTGGAGGTAACTGCATAGAAACGAAGGCCAGGGGTCACCCGTTAGTCAAGCTGTTTTTCCTGTACTGTGGGTGAATGTGTAACAATCTGTGCATCCTCCCTCAGGACATCCCCACATGTGCTTATCATGGATGATCAAAGTCAGGAATTTGTTTTTGGTCATGAGGCAAAACAACACTAATTGTTCCTGTATTTAAACCTCTCATGGGGACAGAAACAGTAATTTGGGGCCAAATAAATCCAGGCTCAAGTCAGTTCAACAGTGAACAATATTCTCATCATCATCAAATACATATATTTAAAAGCCTAAGCAACCGGCCAACTGGCCATTAGCCATGCCACGCAATGACCACCAGGGGGTAGACGCTCCAACCAGTAGCAGTGACATGCAGTGACCACCAGGGGGCAGATACTCAACGCAGGAGCTACCGAACTGCAGTGACTTGGCAGCTGTGGTTCTTGGGTGATGCACCCAGAACCAGAGAGAAGGAAGCCCGATTCCAGGGTGCGTCACCTGAGAACTTCCCTCTCACAATCCAGGACCCCTCGGGGGATGTTGGAGAGCATGTTTCAGCACGATCCCTGCAGGCCAGGCTGAGGGACCCCACCAGTGCATGAATCCGTGCACCGGGCCTCTAGTATAAGAATGAAATGCCTTAGAAGTTGTCTATATTTATGGTCTCCCTTGTGTACTGTACTGACTGTTCCTCCAAACTATTTGTCAAGGTCAACAAATGATCTCCACACTGCTAAAGCCAACTGATCATTTTACCTGGGTGCCTATTTAAAGAGGCATCTTATTAACTGGCATCCTTCAGACAATTGACTGTAGAGCAAAATGCCCTCAAATTTTGTTTATGAAAGAGAAACTGTTTAGCACTGCTAATGTATATTGTGTATTTTACCTGTTCAATATAATAGTCCTTCTGAGTAAAAGACAAAATGAGATATTCTCTCCTTAAATGACAGCTCTCCTTTTCCTAGAATGTCCTGAGTTAAGATAATCCTACAGTGATTGCTAGAAGTTGAGTCTCTCTGAGGCCGTGGGACTTCCCAGGCAGCATTACAGGATGGATATACCATTCAGTCATGACCTCCCAGGGCTGGAACTCCTGGTTCTTGGAAATTGTTTCTCATGGGGCCTTCAAACGTTGGTGGCTGAACCTTATCTTCTGATGACATGGTCACTCTAGAGAAAATTAGATCACCAGCTGGCTCCTCGGTGGAGAGAGAGGGAGAGAGGAGGAGTAAGGAAGTATTAAACTCAGGGAAGAGGGTCTCTAGCAAACTCTCTTAGTTCAAGCTTTCCGCAGCTCAGCCCCAGGCACTTGGAATATCAAGAAATACCTTTTAACTCACAAAAGAAAGATTGTATTCTAATCAATATAATTTCATTATTCTGTTTTTAAAAAGCTAATTCTTAAGAAATAGGTAAGTTATAAAAAATTATTTCTATAAATATCACATCTCTATACACTAAAAGTTTAGCTTTAGTAGTAACCCTCCCAGCTAGGCCCCATATCCTAGACATGTTAGAAATCAAACCTTTCTCATTTTGCTTTTGGAAATGACAATATATGTTGTTCATAGCATGAAAATTACGTTTTGAACCATACAACAAGGATCATAATCCCCATCTCATAGGACTCTTAGTAGGGATAAATAAGATAATGTGCTTGGATTTAAAAATTCCATTAATGACTGATGAGATCATCATTAATAATTTTTTTTTAATTTTTGAGAGTACATTTATTAAAGCTGGGGACAGTGAAACAAGGAAGGGCTTCTGTCTAGGACAGAAGAAACAACAGGAGAGGGCCTTGGGGGGCTGCTGTCAGCTCCCTGGAAAGTCAGAGAAATGAGGGCTTTGGAGATAGATTCAGGGGGTTAGTCCAGGATGAGTTGCCACTGCCCATTGCTCCCTTGGTTGCAAGTCTTGTGGGGACCTTTAGAGTTTAGGAGAAAGAAAATTCACTGGAAAAGGATATTTGAGTAGGCATGCCCCATGGAGGGCCTGCCAATAATCTTGAAAAGGGTTCTGTCCTCTTTTCCTCAAAAGGATTCTATAGGACTGACATATTAGCTTTTAGGAAGGCAATGGTCAAAATAGCTTAGCAAACTGACTTTTGCAGATACTGATGTCCAATCATCAAATTCTGGAAACTGAAGTAGTTAGCAGGTAATTCCTGTTTTTACATTCAAGGGAGGTGTCACTGTACATAATTTTGAAGTGGGGAGGGGAACTGGCTAAGAAGAGAAAAAGCAACCAAACTGATGTAAAACAAACAAAAATATTTTATTGTGCATTAAAATTCATTCCCTAGACAATGGATAATGTACGCATTGGATGACATTAGTAGACATAGAAAAGAGGCATTTGGACAATTATCAACATTGATGAATATGGGGATGTCATAAACATTAAGCTTTATCAGGTTATTGGACTTCCTGAATATAATATTGGCAAAAAGGAACTTACAACACAAAAACATTTAATTTTTTTAAAATGTCACTCATTTTATCTACCAACCTCAACAGTAACTAAAAAATGAGGTACAGAAATTCCAGGAGTCTGAGTATGGAGCAAAAGCCCAAGGCACTTTGGAGCCCCATTATTTCCTTATTGAGTAGGATTAACTCAGTTATGAAACTCCCCATACCCCAGGTTTACTGCATAGAAAAGCACTATTTACCCACCTCAATGAGGTGTTGTGGGGATTCATGCTTATAAAGTGCTTCAGGTGCCTTAGAAGAAAGGCAACATAGAAGTATGAAATAATCTTACATATGTATTCCAAAAGAAATGAAAAAATAAGAGACAATTTTGGCACAATGGGAAGAGTGCCTCCTATTTAAAGAACCACAGTTGCCTATTTATAAAAACTCATCACCTCAGTGGTATCTTGTTTGTTTGTTTGTTTGTTTTAGTTGAGAGAATAAATGTTTCTGTGTTGCCAGTTTTATAACATTCTCAACCCCGGCTGTGTTATCAGAATCACATTAAAAATATAGATCTGTGGCCCATAGCCTAGACCTACAAAATTACAGTCTCTCAGAGTGGTTTTTTTTTTTTTAAGGACCTATAGAAAAATCTGATGCATACAAAGGTTTTTAAAACATTTATTTAGAAAAATGTCAATGCATTAAACATTTATTTTCTTCCAGAACATTTTTTCTTAAGAATGAATGAAGTTGAATCAGGGTATCAACTTCTTATTGCCTTTTCCCCTTCTCATATCCCACAAAGACTTAGAACATCACACACACACACACACACACACACACACACACACCTTTTAGTTCTGCCCTTGAATTAAAATGTGATAGTGGTAAAATCTGATAATAGCAAATAAACCGAGAAGATATGCAAGGACTTGCAATTCGTCCTCACTGTGCCCAAAGCAAAAGGATGTTTCCCATTTGCCAGAACGGAATGGTTTAAATATGCATTTCCAATTTGGAAATAGGTAAAATCAGCACTTCCTGGAAAACATCAGCTGAATGGATGCTGACAGACAAAAAAGTAAGCGAGGTTATAGCGGCCAACCATGAAGAAAGGCTGTATGTAGTGAGTACTCCTCCGTTTGGAGATCGCCTGCATCTCAGCAAACACCTTATGCTTGATGGGTGCTTCATCAAGGTAAATGGAACAGAATAATTGGAACCGGTGACTGTAATTTAAAATGTCTTTTTTTTTTTTTTTAATGATCAGTTTGCTCCACTGCAATTCTTAGTGCTGTCTTAGGAACCACTTTCATTTCTTGACTGGCTCAAAGTCTTCTATTCACTAGCTGGGCTAATGTAGAGAAGAGAGTCCACAGCGGCAAGCACACATATCTCATTACGCCACCTGCAGGTCGGAAACAGAAGAGCCCCCTCCAGGTGCCTTGCAATGGAATGAATGGAGTCTGCAGAGAAATTACTTCTTTACACAGAGAAAGTCCTCTGAGGTTGGCCAAAATTTTTACAATGTCAAGAACTCGTGAATCATAGCAACACAGAATAGTCCTGCGTCTTGGGAAAAGAAAAAAAAAACAGGAGATAGAGGCTACATAGAGAATAGGATATGTTTTAAAAAATCAGGCAGCGTCAGCCACAGTGTAATTTTGCTCTGGAAAAAAAAAAGTCTCATACTGCCTTCCCATATTGCTCTAAACATTAGAGGCAACTTTGTACACAAAAGCTGCTGGAGCTGGCTTGGGGAGTTGCTTGTTGCGTGTTTCCCAGGGGGGCAAGGATGCCAGCAGCAGAATAAAACCTCCCAGCAGGACGCAGAAGCCACTGAAAAAAAATGCAATGTCATAGGTCTGGGTCCAGTCATAAAACCAACCTGGAAAGAGAGGAAGAAAAAAGTGAGTTTGATATAAATAGTATGAATATGAAGCCCATACTCTAACTTCATCAATTTTTTTAAAATATATTTTATTGATTTTTTACAGAGAGGAAGGGAGAGGGATAGAGAGTTAGAAACATCGAGGAGAAACATCAATCAGCTGTCTCCTGCACACCCCCTACTGGGGATGTGCCCGCAACCAAGGTACATGCCCTTGACTGGAATCAAACCTGGGACCTTTCAGTCCACAGGCTGACGCTCTATCCACTGAGCAAACCCAGTTAGGGCTAACTTCATCAATTTTATACAATTAGTATTAGAATATATATTCCATCTACTCTCAAAGTAGATGGCCTGCTAGGAATTAGAAAAGGAGAGTTTCTAAAAATTTGAACAAGAACAAACAGGCATTTTGATTTCCTCCCAAATAAAGAATAAACACAAATCCCTGAGCAAGAACACAGGCTTTGCAACTATAGCAAAGTGACTTTTTTGATGTTGTTAATCCTTGTGAGGCTATTTTCCCATTACTTTTTAGAGCGAGTGGAAAGGAGGGGGAGAGATATCGGTGTGAGAGAGATACATCGATTGGTTGCCTCCCACAAGCGCTGTACCAGGACCAGGGATTGAGCCTGCAATGGAGGTACGTGCCCTTGATGGGGAATCGAACCCAGGACCCTTCATTCTGTGGGCCGATGCTCTATCCACTAAGCCAAACCGGCCGCAGAATGATTTTTGAATAAATCATTACCATGACACTTCCCATGCAGATTTAAACCTGGGCTATTATTACAATCCGAAATTCTATATCTGGGGAAGTCACAAAGGAGGACAGTAAAATGGGTGACTTTAAGATAAATATCTTACCAACAATTGGTGGTCCAAGGCTATTTCCCAGTCCAGCAAAGAACATTAATATGCCATAGGCGTGGGCTAATTTTTCAATCCCCACCGTCTTTGTGGTCACATACGGAAAGATGGACCAATTACCAGTAAGAAACCCTAGGATTCCAGAAAGTATGGCCAACATAACATAACTTTTGGCAAATGGAATTGCACACAAGGCCAGGCCCATGAGTATTAAGGTAGCTATGTAAAGGTATAAGGTATTAATACACTTGAAGTCAGCCAGTATCCCTAACAGGAGTTTGCCAACTGCTGTCATAATGCCAATAATGGAAATAAGAGGCATGATAAACTCTTCCTCTTTCACATTTGAACTTCTTGCTACGTCTTCCATAAGTAACGAAGGTGGAAACCCGCCGACGTCGAAAAGAAAGATAGCGATGAAGAGTGCTGAAAACACTTTGTTTTTAAAAAGAGCCATGGTTTCTCCACAGTAGTTTTTATATAACTGCCACTTGCGCTTGGCAAGCTGTTTGCAAAAATATGTCTGTTCTGCCACTTTCTTCTTGTAGGTTTCCGTCTCTTTTGTGTGTGCGGTGGTTGCTGGGTTCTGATGAAGGAGACTGTCCTGCTTCCAGTCACCAGTGGCCAACATGCTCCTGCAGGTCTCCTCACCTCCGTAGCTCTTTTCAAGGATGTTGATGCTTTCTTCTA